>JAEQML010073110.1:0-15134 GCA_016904865.1 Pissodes strobi
TGTAATCATATCGGAAGACAAGCTCGGAAAATTACGATTAATCTTCATACAGGTAAGTAGGTATTCGATTAATCTTTCAATTTTCCATCGCTTGTCTTCCGATATGATTACATTGTAGCTGTTTAAAGCTAGATGGTGCAATTTTGCATTATTCTACCTTCAATCCTGAGAATACCACAAAAAACACAATTAAGGCAGCAAAGTCGTTCAATTCAACTCTATTTTAAGTATGACAAAAAAAAATCAATGAAAATTCTATCCCATAAATTCCTTATCCACTTAAAAATTAAGGGTACCTATTCTAGATAAATAAACATATTTTATAATATAATATATTATTGATATACAATCAGAGCAAAACTTATATAATAAATTGAACCTTAGGCAACGGAATACTTAAAAGGCTACCTATTAGGGCTAAGATATACCCAAATTTAAAATTGTATTGGCAAATATGTCACTGGGCGTACCCAGAGGTCGAGTATAGAATCTGAAGAAAGTGTCAGAATTTTAGGACTCCACCCTGCTATATTCTTAATGACATTTAGGTTTACGTCAAACTTAAAGGCTGCTCACGTGCTGGCTCGTCTTACACTATATCCGGTAAAGACGTTAACGTTCATTCCATACCATTGTTTATTAAAATTAAGTTGATCCACTTGAGTAATTGCGTGGTTTTTTTTTTTGAGAGTTAAGAATAGGGATGCATAATTGGAACGAATGTGCACGGTGACTTTAATGCACTCTTTTATAGAATTTGCGACACATAATAGGTAATTCTGATTTTTGAAAATACGAAAAATGGGCTGGCTTTCATAGGGAGCTAAGGTTTAAATTATTTCCGAAATATTCAATTTTGACTTTAGAGTCTCTATTATTGTCAATCGTAATTTTGGTTAATATTTGGATCCGATGTGCTGAACTTAGTGCCATAAGTGTTTAGTGTTACCGTTTTCTTTGTTAGTTTATCAAGTGTTAGAGATTGTAAAGGGTAAAGTGTTGATACATGGAATAATACAGGTTCAACGTTCCATGTAAAATCGTATTTAGGTTTAGGGGGCTTTAACTTGTAGCCTCCCTTCAAAAATCTTTTTATTATATTTTAATCCCTATTAGGCGGTGAAACATAAAGTTAAGAGCTGATCTATAGGTACTTATCAAGACGTAAGAAGCTCCTTTGTTTACTTCGGGAACTAAAAAGTCCAGATAAATGTTTAAATTATTATAAGTAAAGACATCGAAATTTTGCTGTTACAGAAATTATAATACCTACTTATTAAAACAAGCGTTGTATGTTAAATATTAATTAACAATTTGTTTTAATAAAAATATTTATAGGTATGCCTATGTTATTACTATTAAGTTAGCGACAGTTTAGACAGTAGGATAACGTTGACAGTGTTGTTGTTAGATATATTTTATATATCGTTGCAATATTATAAATACATAAAGTAAAAATACTAAAAGCCGGTGTTTTATCAACACAGAACAAGCAAAAACCAATTTTAAAATCACAACATTGTACTGTTTCCAAGTTCCTTCTGAGATGGATGCAAACATTATTGGGATGGCGTAACCGGAAATGCTTCTTTGAAGAAATGCTTCTCAGACAGTTTCCTTGCCACCAGGAAAATTTTCCTGTCTAACAGATGAGAATCTCTATAGAGAGTAACTAATTTTTACTCGATTTAAAAGTCAACGGTTCCCCAATTAATAAACTAGGAAACACGGTATACCAGGGCTGTACTAGCCACCAATATTCCGGTGGCTTCATGTATAATTGTATAATTTTATCTAAAGCATTAAATAACATAGAAAACAAAGGAAAAGCGTAAAAATACTCATCATGCCAAGAAATTGTAAATGCATCGACTACTGTGGAGGTTGAATCCGGAAACCAGGAACAGGCATTTTACATTAAAATAAGTTGCAAATAAATCTAACCCCTTATTATTTTCTGATATCCTGCTTGTTTAGTTTGTATTCTGTTTCAATGGAACTTTGTCTTGATGCCTTGTCGGCTTCCGTTTTTCTTTTGAAGCGATATAAGATGCGAAGAGTGTTATACGTTTTGCTCACACCAGTCTAAAATTTGAATGGTTATATTGGTTAAGTTGCGATATTTTGCGCTTTCCCCACGATTAATGCAGGATATTGCCGTCTTATTATCGATTCTAAGTAAGACTCTAATATTTCCATTTGATTTAGCAAATAATTGTAAGCCATGACAAGCAGCTTTAACTTCAAGGTAATTAATATGGTAAGACTTGTCGGCATCTTCCCAAAACTCGGGACATTTTTGGCCGTTACAATAGGCACCCCAGCCTATAGGAGACGCAGACGCATAAAAAAACAAAATTCCAATGAAAACGTACTAGGCTTCATATTTACAGTATATTCTAGACTGTCTATCCACTAGCTAATAATCTGCTTTGTATCTTTTGAAATTAATATTCTGTCATGTACGACTTTCCTTTTAAGGCTTTAAATTTTGCGTGACCTTGTCTTTTGATACGATGACGATTCTGAGCAACGGCTGGAGTCGCTGCTACCAAAACACCAATAATTTTTGCAAAATCTCGAATCGTAGTACCTGACTTGTTAATATATTTTTAATTGCCTCTTTTATTGAATTCATTTTCTTAAGAGGTAAAGAAACGGTCGAGGAAACGGTCCTCTGAATTAAGTCATAAGTAAATCCTAGGTAAGTTATTTTTATGATGGTATTAACTGACTTTTTCTGTATTTATAATAATTCCTAAATCATTTAGGAGCATTATACACATTGCAAAACAGTAAAGCGCATCAGCCAAGCCTGACAAATGGTTGGTGTTGTTAGCCCAATTGGTGTTGTAGGAACCTTTGCAAATAATTAAATTTGCACACAATAATATTTAGTCAAATAACTAACACCCTGTAAAGTATACAGCTATTTTACAAGCAAGAGTCTTCAGGAGATAATTTAGTCAAAACAATTTACACCCAGTAAAGTATACAGCTATTTTGCAAACAATAAGGAGTCCATGATTGCAGTCTTAATTAAATAGGTCCACGACCATATTAAAATATATATTGTTCGCTCACAGCCTTTTAATCGCTTAAGTGATGATAGAATTTAGTGAATAGCCCGCGGCTATCCCTCAGAAAGTATGGCCCACGGCGTTAATGCCAAATATGTTTTGCCATAACATCCTGTAAAGTATGCAGCTATGTTGCAGACAATAGTCTGCGGTGATATTTTAGTCAAAACAGCTAACAGGCTGTTAAGTATACAGCTATTTTGCAGACAATAGTCCGCGGGTGATATTTTAGTCAAAACAACTAACACCCTGTAAAATATACAGCTATTTTGCAGACAATAAGGAGTCAGTCTATGATAGCAATTTTAATTAAATAGGTCCACGACCATACTAGAAATATATACTGTTTTTTGTCCCTATTGGAATTGATTATTGCTGCATAAACAGGGGAAATATTATACAAACAAAATGTATCTGATTATCATTTGGCGGTGACAAGTTTGGAGTTGGCATAATAAACGATCACTTCTTAGAAAGTCAATAGCTAACTTTTAGTGGAGACGTCGAATAGTTAGGTCCTCGACCCTAGGCTTATTCAATTAATAATTTATAATAAAAATAATATTATTATTATTATTTTTTTTTGAATTGCAAAGCCCTCGGCCTAAACCTATTCTTTTTCTATGCCCTCGGAAAGAATTTTTCGATTGAGTGCTATTTGTATGCAAATTATAATACCCTCGGCCTATGCACAATCTAACTCAATCTAACCAACTCTTTGTTAGAAAGTCGAATAGCTAGGTCCTCGGCCCTAGGCTTAATCAATTAATAATTTATAATCAAAATAATATTATGAATTTTTTTGTATTGTGAAGCCCTCGGCCTAAATCTATTCTTTTTCTATGCCCTCGGCAAGAATTTTTCGATTGAGTGCTATTTGTATAACATGCAAATTATAAGGCCCTCGGCCTACGCACTATACAGGGTGGCCCATTAGTGTGACAAAGTCCCGTATCTCTCTTATTTACACAGATACAAAAAAAAGTTAAATACAAAAGTTGTAGGATATGTCGTGGTCCATAGTGCAAAAATATTTTCAATTATACAGGGTGCTTCGTAAAAGCCTGGTGTTTGTTTTTTTACTTTTTTTAAATGGAATGCCCTTTATATTATTGTACATTTAGATTCTACATAAAATTCTAGATATATTTCATGTATAATATCCTATACCTAAGTCTAACCGTTTTTGACAAATTTCAAATTTTATGTCAAAAATGACGTTTGCAGGCCAAAACATCATTGGCAATCTTTGCTAACCAAATCCTTTATTCTTTAATTGGGGTTAATTTCCTTGTAGAACAGGACCTACTTTAGTAGGCTGTGTTGATATTTTTATAATAAATTGATACAGGGTGATCAAAAACGGACAATAAAAAGTATATTCAAAAAAACCTAAAAAGTTATTTTTTTTAAATGGAAACCTCCTATTTTTATAATTTTATCTTATTTAGCATTAAAAATAAAGGTGACTTTGTATAAGATTGTTTATTCGAAAAACTTGTAGTTTTTGAAATATTGGCCATTTAACATTTTTCTATTGTAAAAATGCTATACGGCTTTTAAGGTTTGTGGTTAGTTGGCCATGGCGGCGCACACTGTTGCGCCTTATAGGGGAATTAAGACAAAATTCATATCTTGAATTCAAAGTTATATTACTTAATGCGATTGTTCTTATTTATAAATATACACCTTAGCCGACAACCTACTATTTTAAAAAAAGATAATGGTTCCTATTATACAGTGTATAACCCAAAAAAGTTATTGCATGTTTACTTAAAAGGATTAGGTGAATTGATTAGGCAAAAAAAAAATTATATTTTTGAAAATAAATAAATAAAAAGATACTTAAGCATTAAAAAAAATTAAATTTTACCAAAATTTGGAAATAATTATTACAATTTACATACCATAAAAGGATACTTTTATAACAGAAAAATGTTTACAACAAAAAAAGAACAATGTAAGGTGCACGAAATTTTGTTTTTTAGATAGTATAAAAAAACCAGTTTCACTCATTCTTGAATAAGCCAATCATCAAAATCAATGAGAAATATATTTTTAAAATCAATGCTTTTTTTTCGAAATGCCTATAATATAAAAAAAGAACAATGAATGAGTTACAAACTTTGATATTTTTATCAGAGACACTTGTCTTTTTCAATTTTCATCTATATTTACAGCCAAGTTGTTTTCGAAAAATAATAGTTCTATTTTTTCATTGTCATGTAAATATTCTTGAACCTCCATGCCCCACTTTACAGTTTTTTTTCGAAATATTCCTAAGATAAGCTTATTTTCGGTCAGAAGTAATTAAAGCGTTCTAATAAGATCTGTATTACTTTGAAGTCTTTAAATGTTATTAGGAACGGCAAGGGTTTTTTCTAAAAATAAAAAAAAATCGCAAAAATTCGCAAAAAATGATGATTGTCATTTTAAAGTAAAGGGTTTGCAGGATTTATATTCAAAAATTTATAGGACTATATTTCTATATATTTTTAAAATTGTTAGTTAAAGTTAAAGAAAATGTTTTAATTAATTTAATTAATTATATGCAAAAGGCTAATAGTGTAACTGATTACTCACCTTCTTCAATGTGGTCCATAGTCCTCTTAATTTATTAAAAAAATAATCACCTCAAAACAATATAATGTTCTTTAAGAATTTAACTTTATACTAACCTTCTAATAAACGCGGTAAATTTATTTGGGTTGTTTTAATTTTTTTTCTTGGAAATTCTATGGCAAAAAAGGTAAACATACTGTACTTATCATCTACAGGCATTCTTTTAATGATAACACTATATATTTAATGATCCAAGAATAAAAACATCCATTTTTGAATTTTGTCCATTAAGCGCAACACTGTGCGGCGTGTCGCGTCGAAAAAAAAAAACAATCGAGCACTACAGATAATGCCACCATTTCTTGTTATTTGATAATTTGTGTTGTGTATTAGTGTATATTCTAGAAATTTCATTTAAAACTGAAATCAGAATTTTAAATAATGCATTTTTAACAAGCCGAAATTTTCGAAACCCTCACTGCTATATTTATGAATTTTTGACAGAAAACGCACAGGCGGTGCACTTCAACTTAATTTTTCCTTAAATATAAAATTTTTTTGGATTATATAGTTAATATTATAAACTGTTTAAGCAAGAGTATGTAAACAATGACTCAGGAGACCGAATCCGGTCTGTTATTATAGAAAATGAATTATTAATATTAATATTAAATTGATAATATATCGAAAACTATAACTATTATGCAGCTACGACTATAACTAGTTGTACAGATACACCTTAAAACACTAGATAAACGTCAAATACTTACTACCTAATTAATTGTTCGAAATGTCCGCCCCCTTCTTGAAGTGCAGTGCAGTACGGCTCTCGAATTCGCTACTTAAATTTCGACACATTTCAACACTGGTATCTTGAAAACTAGTGATGCCGTCGAGACGAGAGATTCTCGTCTCTCGTCTCGTCTCGTCTCGTCTCGTCTCGTCTCGACGAGACGAGAGAGGTATTTTCTGTCGAATTAAACCTCGAGACGAGACGAGAGAAAGATGCTCTCTCGTCGAGAATTTCTCGTTTTCTCTCGATCTCCCGAGCAAAAAATTGGCATAATAATAAAAAAAAAAACAAAACATCTTTATGATTTTTTCATACATAAGTAATTTGGTGATACCTATTGTATTAAATTCGGAGTGAGCATACACATTTTCTACAGTTAGGTCGGTTTCCCAATGTCGAGTTAACTCTTAACTCGCGAGTTACCCTCGATTTTGCTATAGAAAACCCGCGGATTATACCTAACTCGTTATTGAGAAACTGGCCGTTAGGGTTTTTTAAGGGTGAAAAAGGGTGGGGGTCATTGAAAAAAAAATACAAATGGGCTATTCTGATACCTTATTTGGAAGGTGTTATGGAATACCTTATGATGCCAAAATATTAGATTCATTTAACCCTCCAAAATGAAATGTCGCCATTATTTTTTTTTCATTTTTGCATTTTTGACATGCTCTAGAATCAAAAGGGTTTAGCATGGGAAATAAAAAAAGAGTTTGTAAATATTATGCGATTGCTCTTAAAAGTGTAGGATCTAAGATCTAATAGGGCAAGGTGTTATAGGATAGGATAAAATAAGATAGGGAATGTGCAAGTTGTTTTTTTTTTTTTAATTTTAAACCAATTTAATTCTGTAGAATCTCAACAATGTAAATGTTTAAAACATTGCCATTTTATTTGAGATAATAATAAGAATAAGAACAAAATATTCTGGAATCTTACTTACTGGATAAGACCTTAAAAATAAAGTATCGCCTTCGCATTAAAAAAATTAAAAATTTTATTTTCAATTTCCTCAGTAAAAAATCGTTTATGTAGTAATATTCCCTTTTTCCAAAATCTTAATTTTTGAAACATTTTCAACAACTTTTCTTTTACCTTTTTTATATTCTTTTTATTTAGATATTATTGTAACCTGTATAAATTCTAATTTATGATCGCGCTAATAAAAATTGTGTTCTATTCATTAATGCGCTTGCCCTAACAACCGTGAGGTGTAAAGTAGGCGGTTTTTAGAAATAAGAACAACAATAGAGATCTTGCCAATTTGCTGTAATATAAAAATTGTAATTAAATTTAAATTCTAATATAATTTCAAAAAGGGTTCATATTTAAATCGAAATTTAAATAATTTTTTCTAAGAATCAGAAGAATCCTATTTATCATACAGTTCACAATATAAATCGAGGGTGTTACATTTCCATAAATATGTGTTATTGAAAATGTCCCGAACACCTACCTACCTTTGTCTTACCTCTTTCTATAAAAAAAAAATTAATAAAACGCTAATCTTAAACATTTATGTTCATTTTAAAGGAACAAAAACGATTATGTTAAAAAACAACCAAAAAAAATTAAGAAAATCTAGTGTTTTTTATAATGTCCACCCCCTTCAACATTTTTGTGCCACTGTGTAGAACTAAATTTTGACTGGAAAGCTATAGCGTTTGAGAAGTAGTTTGTGCACAATACATATTTTTCTATACAGGGTGTTGCAGATTGCTTAAAAATACGTTGCATTGAATTAAAAAAATGTTTTTACAGCATTTCAAAAAATAAGGTTACTATAAATTGCACACAATGAACACCTAGAAAGCTACAGCTTAAATAAATCTTTAATTTTTTTATTGTAAAATTTAAAGTATAAAAATAAAATTAAAAAGAAGCAATTAAAAAATCTATTATTTAAATAATTTTAAATACATTTTCTCTTCTTTTTAAAGCTCTATCGGCCAAAATAAGAATGTGTCAATAATATGATTTTTCATACCAAGAAACCCCCGTATGCCAATTTTCAAGGTAATATGCCAAGAAATGCATAAAATATTAAACAAAAATGATTTTAAACATTAACACCCTGTGGATAAAGAACCAATGTTAATATATACTTTTAATTTATAAAATAACCCAAGGAATAACCCCCTTTAACCTTGTATATTTTGTTATGTTTTATGCTTTTTTAAATTAAATAGTTAGTATTTACGAGAGGGTCGAGACGAGACGAGAGAAGGGTTCTCTCGAGCGAGAGAAAGCGTTCTCTCGGCGAGACGAGAGACATATTTTCTCTCGCCTGACGAGACGAGACGAGAGAAGACCTATTCTCGTCTCGACGGCAACACTATTGAAAACAGTTTCAAATTCTAATCTTCATGTGCGATATTTTATATACTTGCTCTTTTATATACCCCCATATGCTAAAGTCCATTTTGGTTAGAACTGGGGATCTAGCAGGCCATGAAACAGAAACTCTCCTGCCAATCCAAAGATTTGGATATCTTGCATTTAAAATGTTATGATCGGCCCTGTATGATGGACTGGGGCCCCATCAGGAAGAAACCACATTTCTTGTTGTGTTTCATTTGGCACTTGAGCCAATAAATTATCTAAATGGTCATGTAAACAGTCTAAGTATACTTCCCCTGTTACTCTTTGATCAAAGAAGTATGGTCCAATTACATGGTTACCGACAACACCTCCCCAAATATTTAAGGTCCATCTAGTTTGGGAAGTACATCTTACAAAATATGGACTTTCAGTGTCTATTTACACATCCGTTTCTGTGAATAGTGGCCTCATCTGTGAATATGATCAAATGAGCAAAATTTCTTTTCTGATTTATTTTGTTTTGAGCCCACAAATAAAACTCCAATCGTCTTTGGTAATCTTCGGGAACCAACTCCTGAAGTACTTGAATATTATAGGGGTGCATTTTTTGAGACTTAAGTATTCGCTAAACCGTACTTCGTTCAACACCAACCTGCTGAGAAATATATGCGGGTTTTCTGTTACTGTTAATAGTACATTTAATTGATTTTTCTCAGTTTGTGCATGCTTTTCCGGAGTATTCTTTTCATATGTCACGCTGCCAGTTCTTTCAAAACGCTCGAATGCCCTTCTTTCAGGTTGCCGTCTCTTGGGAAGCTGTTGTTGATACAATCTTCTTGCTACTAGCGCATTCTTGTTACTAGCTCCCAAAACAAAGATCATATCGACCATTTCGGCTTGTGAAAAATTCAGTATTTAAAATTCTGATTTATGTTTTAAATTAAATTGCTATAAAATACACTAATACACAAACACAAATTGTCAAATAACAAGAAATGGTGGCATCATCTGTAGTGCTCGATTGTTTTTTTTTTTCGACGCGCCACGCCGTCATGGCCAACTAACAACAACCCTTAAAAGCCGTATAGCATTTTTACAATAGAAAAATGGTAAATGGCCAATATTTCAAAAACTACAAGTTTTTCGAATAGACAATCTTATACAAAGTCACCTTTATTTTTAATGCTAAATAAGATAAAATAATAAAAATAGGAGGTTTCCATTTAAAAAAATTAACTTTTTAGGTTTCTTTGAATATACTGTTTATTGACCGTTTTTGATCACCCTGTATTATCTTATTATAAAAATATCAACACAGTCTACTAAAGTAGGTCCTGTTCTACAAAGAAATTAACCCCAATTAATTAATTAGGGCTTTGGTTAGCAAAGATTGCCAATGATGTTTTGCCCTGCAAACGTCATTTTTGACATAAAATTTGAAATTTGTCAAAAACGGTTAGACTTAGGTATAGGATATTATACATGAAATATATCTAGAATTTTATGTAGAATCTAAATGTGCAATAATATACAGGGCGTTCCATTTAAAAAAAGTAATAAAACAAACACCAAGCTTTTACGAAGCACCCTGTATAATTGAAAATATTTTTACACTATGGATCACGACATATCCTAGAACTTTTGTATTTAACTTTTTTTTGTATCTCTGTAAATAAGGGAGATACTGGACTTTGTCACACTAATGGGCCACCCTGTATAACTCAATCTGGCCAACTCTTTGTGGGGAAGCCGAATAGTTAGGTCCTCGACCCTAGGCTTAATCAATTAATAATTTATAATACAAATGATAATAATTAATAACTTATAATGAAAATAATATTAAGAATTTTTTGTATTGCGAAGCCCTCGGCCTAAACCTACTCTTTTTCTATGCCCTCGGCAAGAATTTTTCGATTGAGTGCTATTTGTACGCAGATTATAAGGCCCTCAGCCTATGCACTATCTAACTCAATCTAACCAACTCTTTGTGGGGAAGTCAAATATTTAGGTCCTCGACCATAAGCTTTACTAATTAATAATTTATAATAAGAATAATAATAACAATTTTTTGTATTGCGAAGCCCTCGGCCGGGACGTATTTTTTTTCTATTGCCCTCGGCAAGAAAAAAAAATTGATCGAGTGCTATTCGTACGCAAATTACAAGGCCCTCGGCCTATGTATTTTAATTTCTATTTCTCTCGGTTAGGTCAACGTATTGTGCCTTACTGAAAAACTGCATGAATATGAATTTAATAAGCCCTCGGCTGTTATGCAAGGTTTTTTAATTATTCTAATTACTTAAAATAGTCTTCTTGTAATTAGTGAGCTTACGTAAACAAATGAAATACCGAAAATAAAAATTGATTATATTCTACTAAATGAAATCTAGCTATTTTATTTTTAATCTCATGTCTAAACTTCACATTTCACGTACTCGGTACAGACTACTTCTTTTTACCTCTCTATACCCTAGCTAATCTGGCCTCGGGGCCTACTACTTTTTGCACTACTCAGTTTTTTGGTTTTCGTGAAACCCGATATTATACTTGTTTTTTTTTTTTTTTTGTGACAACAAACCGCCCAGGTAGCAATCTCTTAATTTAGCCACTTACATTTGTATTATATATATATATATATATTATTTTTTAACAAAACCTAATCTTACACAAACCTCAATACAACTTATCAACTGTACATTGTATCATTGTACGTAGATATTTGGCCCTCGGCCGACTATATAGGAAATTGATTAACCTAAACAAGCATAAACGAACCCCAAAACAACTAATCAACGACCATTTATTGTTCGTAAATATTAGGCCATCGGACTAGTTCTGTATAGACAATTTATTAACACTTACTTGATGAACTGGACAATATATTTTCCCTTCTTACATTTTATTTCACAAACACAAAACAAAACACGATTTTTGAACGTATTCGAAGGATACGGAAAAACAGAATGAGTTAGCATCGAAGTGCGATAGCAGACTCGGGTTGAGGATAAAAAACTTTATGCTTTAAAAACGTATCGATGGGTATGGTGATTCAGAAACTACAATGTAATCATATCGGAAGACAAGCGATGGAAAATAAAAATAGCATTTGAATATCCCGCCGCCTTTCTTCTGTCTATAAAACAGGAACATGTTTTGTCAACATAGATTATTAGCATTAGTTCAGCAAACCGCCCTTAGTATCAGCATAAATCTAACTACTCCGAATAGACGCTCAGTGGGCATAGGCTATAGAAAAATGCTACAATTGTATCGAGAGATGGCGCCACCATTATTACGAATTAAATTTATGATATCGATGATTAAATTTTATCGTATTTCGTCGCTTGCCAAACAACTAGTGGAGGGACTATTCGAATACAAATAATCGGAGTATTCGATTCTGGCTTGCATTCGGATGCATTCGATTCTCAACGAAGAATTCGAATACTAGGAATATTCGAATGCGCTAACAACGAATTAATCGTCCCTCGAATGCTGGTTGAATCGAAATGAAATATGAATCGGCACGATTCACAAACAAATTTGTTCGATTATGCTGGTGTGCCGTCTGAGCAACAAATAATAGCGGGCTTTGTTTTGTATTATGGTGAACAATAATCGAAAACGCTATACTATAAAAAGTATAAAATAGAGTAGTTTAATTACTGTGGTAGTTTTTTAATTGTTGAATATTTTTCTTCTGTAGTAAACATATCATTAATTTTAAATGCGGTACTGGCCAGGTATGACATATATATAATATAAAATAAGGAGTTTTGGGAATTCAAATTTAAAGTCATGATTTTAGTAAATCTTTAATAAACTTTCACATAATATCTAAACAAAAGAACTTTTAACCAATATTTTATTTTTCCTTATGAATGCTTTTGCTAATCTTTGTAAAAGATTTTACTCTTATGCTTAAATGTATCAAGAATGAAGACTTCAAGATCAAACAATCCAGAATCGGACAATTTGTAAACTTGAATTCGGGAACAAGACTTCGAAGTCACTCGAAATCTCGAGAGGTTGAATCACTAATTGAAACATTTGGGTTATCGCGACTAATCCAAATAATTCGATTCTTTGTATTCGAATAATCATTCGATTCTCAAAAGTATTCGAATGCAAGATATTCGATTCTAAAAATCATCCGATTTTCCCTTCACTACAAACAACGGCCAAACGCCTTTCAGAACTCGGCTAGCTCGCGCTGTTGCCAAATTTAAATGTACTTAAAATTGATTATGTATAATAACTAAATATGAAAAGAGGCTTCTACTTTATTTCGGTTATTTACCTATGATTTTAAATGTTGCAGGACCGGAGTTTTTTTATTTACAGTTTCTAGGAACTTAACATAACATGTCCTATAATATAATTATATTAAATCTTGTACCTACTATCATAAACCTAACTATTCGGCGTAGTTAGGTTTATGCTACTACTACACTACAATATATGAAATCTAAAATAATGTATAGGCACCTAGGTAGATACCTATCAAATCTGACCTCGGAACACTAAAAACATTAAAGAACTAATATTCAGCAATACAATTATCACCCTTATTTCGTAAGAGCATATAAAAACGCTCTCTTTCATCTTGCGAGTATTCATCAAAACCTGTTTCGCGGAAACCTGCGGCCGGTCCGGCGCGATGCATATGAACTAAGGTAAGCCCTACGTGCTTGTTCGATCCTCCAGCAAAAACCGTGCAGCGCCCTACACGGCGCGCGTAGCTAAATTTTCCATATAATCGCAATTGCAGCAACTAGTTAGGTTTATGACAGGATCAAGTGTTTGCGGAGCTCTCACAATTCATACGACATTAATTATTATTCTCTTATTTTTGACTATAATATTTTGATATTATTATTGTTTTCAACATGTCAGGCATCACCTGTTGTTTTTATAACTGCAATAATAATCGAAGAAATCACGGGATTCAATTATTTCCAATTCCCCTAAAGAACGACGAACTTTGCAAAAAATGGATTTTAAATAGTGGTAAAAATAAATCTTTCAATGAACCTTGACGTTAATCTGAAGGAATAAAACTGGAACTGGGGGTTAATCAAGAACTTTATCGAAACCTATAATAGTGGGCATAATACCTCGGGCCGCTTCATACGGGTGTCTCAAATTTGAGATATGACGTCATCGACTATTTTTTAAATGAAATCCCTTTTTTATTATTCTTTTAAAGGGCATAATAAAGTTTAAGTTCGGCACATAGTAATCGACGTGTGCTAGCATAGTTTAGTTATCGAAAAAAATATCTCTAGTAAAGGACCTTTACTCAATTTATTGCACAGTTAGAGACTCGCACTGTATACCTACGAGCCGCCATTGCCCATTACTATACAGGGTGTTCGTTAATGACATGCTAATATTTAAAAGGTTGATTCTTGGACACATTTTAAGAAAAAAACTTCTTATGAATGTATGCCCTAAACAACTTAACTTTTAGATACAAAAGGAGGTAAAACATTTTTTTTATATAATAAGTGCGATACTATTCTAGATATCTTTATGAAATTGGGTACACGTCTTTTAGGCATCAAGATGTATTTCCTGTTGTACAGGGATATCCAACGAGGACTAAAAAGGCGATTTTTTGACTTTCCCTATACTTTTATAAAAAAAACTGGAATAGCCATCATATGTAATTTTCTCCCGCGAATTCGGATATGTTCAGCAAAAAACAATTGAACATCAAATAAAAGTGCTAGGGGTTACTTTGATATTTTTTTAAATGGAACACCCTGTATATTACTACATATTTGGACTCTCTAGAAAAATCTAAACACATTTTGTGTATAATATCCTATATCTATCTTTAGCTGTTTACCAAATATTGACAGTTGAAAGTCGGGCATTTTGACACTTTGACAGGCTCTAAAATCTAAACCGCACGAGATCAAAGAAAACGGTCTGCACATTCCTATCTTGGGTTTTCATAAACTATCGAATAGTAGTAGATAGTAACTTTGATTTCAACCGGAGGTTTAAAAGTCTCGGTTAATTTTATCCGCAGGTTATATTCGAAGATACTGTCATTTGATAGTTTATGAAAACTTAAGATAGGAATGTGCAAACCGTTTTCTTTGATCTTGTGCAGTTTAGATTTTAGAGCCTGTCAAAGTGTCAAATTACCCGACATTCAACTGTCAATATTTGTTAAACAGCTAAATAAAATGTGTTTAGATTTTTCTAGAGAGTCCAAATGTGTAGTAATATACAAGGCGTTCTATTTTGAAAAAATAGCAAAGTGACCCCTAGCACTTTTATTGTTTTTTGCTGAACATATCTTAATTCGCGGGAGAAAATTACATAAGACGGCTATTTCAGTTTTTTTTTTTATAAAAGTACAGGGA
>JAEQML010073111.1:0-15133 GCA_016904865.1 Pissodes strobi
CAGAACGATACTTTATCTAGGTCTGTCCACAGTAGAGTATGAATTTTATTGCTTAAGTATATATGTAGCTTGTATACTTCTGCTTCTATTTTGGATAACTGCTTCCGTTTTTCTCGTATTTGTTCTCGTAGGAGTGCTTGGCTAGCTCTCTTTAGGATTTTGTTGGCTCCTCTCGTTTTCAGGTGATAGGATAACCTTGTACACGTTGGTTGAAGGTTATTGTCGGTTAACGTCGTGAAGATGAAGAAATTCAAGACGAACGGATTGACACCCGGAATATTAGTTATACATTTTCCACCATCCGTGAAAACCTACAAACTAACATATATATATATATATATACACTCAGAGCAATGTCAGGAATATCCCAATTTCTGGTTGGAGACATGTATTGATCACATCAAGCTCAATGCTCCATGTCCACAATGAAAGCACAACAAGAGGGATACTTTCCTTCCTCAGAAAGTCAGGTAGGCTGGGGTTGGGTTGGGTGGTTGAGAGGAGATCTGGGGAATGCTACAAGAGCCCCCCGGGCCTATCAGCAAAGTTATTTGGCTTCTCCTCAACTACTACTGCTACTACTTCTTGGTACGATTTGGTATGCAAATTCAAACAGGATTTAATAGAGTTGACGCAGCTCTAGACAACTCTGACCATGCTGGAAACGGCTTTGTTCACAGACCACTTATCTACTCCAACTAATGTACTTTCTATTTTAAGATGTTACTAACGTATCTCAACAGCTTCAAACTATCGGTTTTAGTTTCAAGTTGATGCATAGCTAGAAATAAATATGGTGCTATAGGAATAATCAAAGCAAATAACCTCCGCTTCTTGTTGATGGAAATAATGTTTCTATGACAAAAAGTTGATTTCTATCGTCTATAGTTGTACGGTAAATATTTGAGCATAGATGCAGGTTTAAAGCAACTTTAATATAGATTAAACGTCTTTGGCAAGAAACATATTTAATACTTTAACTAACTTATCGGGTTAGGAGGAATTATTAGCTAATAAGATTGGGGAGGATGAAGATAATAACCAAAGTTTCAACAAAGATTAACTGCATGTTTTAATACTGCTTAATCATTTTCGAAACTTTGAGCTTTTATCATAATTAGTAAGGTCAGAACTTTATTCGTGTTGAATACCCTAATTCGCTGAAATGTCTCGGTGGGATAATAATAGAAAAAGTGAAAACTTACCACATCTATTATTTGCATCAGCGTTATTCCGAAACTTAGCTGGAGCGGATCTGACTCGTTAGCAACCGGGCGTTCTAGCACATTATAGGTATCAAGTAGTTTATGCAGAAGCTTTTTTTCGTAATAGCCGGCCCAAGATTCTGAAATAAAAAATATTCTATTAGCGAAACTATGGATAAATTACTTTTGAACTTTCACAAAAATGATATATATGTTGTTCTATATAATAAAAAATAAAATAACTGCATGTAACCAATAAAAGAGTCAATAGAATCCTAGAATAGTGTAAATATGAAGTAAGTACACACTGCCTGATCTTATCGATCTTCTTCTAATTTAAAGCAATTCATAGAATCTTAATAGTTATCAAAATTGTTCTATTATTACTAAAAATAACCGTTAATTAAACTGTCACTGAAAAGCATTCAATTTAAGTTTCATCATACTCTCTAGAAAATCTGAGATTCATAATCACTAAACGACGCTCGCATTAATTTCAAGAATTTCAGTTGTAATCTTATAATCGGCTTATTCTGATGATGACGCTGAATCGAATATTGAAAACGCTTCCAAGAACCTTGACTTCCTATTTCCCGCTTCTCTAATAGGATCGGCAATTGGAAAAACTAGTTTCAGTGGTTGCAGCAATAGAGTCTTTTATTTATAACTCGCTTTAACTTGGCCAGTTTCTAAAGTACAATTCTGAAACAGATAGAGTTTCGCACAAGAGAATGTAATGAAAAAGTTACATTGCCTTTTAAAATAGATATTTTAAGCGAAATAATCATGTCTTTGTAGAGACAAAGATTTTCAGCAAAATGGTATGTTGTATATTGTTGTGGAGGATGATTCATGTTTGTCAGTCAAATTGTTGCTTATTTCTCTACCTCAGCTGCAGGCTTTTTGAACAAGGACGTTTCGTCTGGCCTCAGGGTGTAAATTGCGCAAGTGTTAATTTAGTGGCCCTAACGAAGCTGAAAACCCTAAAAAAACATGAAAATGCTCAACGTTTCGAAGAACAACACTGGTTAATAGAGGGGTATATCCAACAATTTGTCTGACAAAGTAAATTTCTTGTTATGTAAATAAAAATCACAATATGCACTTTAATTCTTTGAAACTAAAATGCATTAATGTCAATTAATATTTATTCGCTTGTCGTATGATTAATATTTTTGATACTCAACTTTGCAAATCATGCGTAAAATGCTAAAACACTGTTGATGCTGCTACATCAATGCACATAAGTAAAAATTTTATCTTTAACTTATGCAATTATGAATTGTAGCTAGTGGAAAACAAGAGATAATCTTCCGGTTTATGAATTAATAATGTAAGGTATTTGGCAAAATTATTTCGAGCTTCGTTTACCTTTTCGATATCTGTACTCTCGGGAAGTAATTTTGGGGGAAAAGTTTTCAGAAGAGCTGAATTTCTTATATACATAAATTATTACAACCTTAAATTTGGAAGTTTGTTCATTTTCCACCAAGCAAACTTTATCATTATTTAAATATTTGCCTTATGTCTGTGTAGTCTTTATATATTCTTGATAACTGAAAGTTGTAAAACTCATCCTAAAATTATTTGAATCTGATTATTATGCGTTAATTTTATATTTCAAATATTCTTGCGTTACCAATTCATCAATTTTTAATACCTATAGTTTAGTATACAGCCAGCGTCAACAAAGCTTTTGTTCTTATTAAGAACTTAAACATTTTGGATGACTTGAAGTCTAATACCTACCTTCTTTAATTCGTATAATTTATGAGGCCAAGTTAAAAGTAGTTGGACCACTTTTAAAGAAGCCGCGTTGGTCCTCTATAATAAGATAAAATATATGTTATAAGATACTAAAATTCTTATAGCGTTCTACAAAACCATTAAATGGTCCTTATACAACCAAAAAGGGCCTATTTCTATACAACAGTTTGGTAGTATAACAGTTCTATTAAAAGTTTATACAACTCTTATACGACTGTTTTATACACATTTATACAGCTACTATAAAATGGTTTTATAGTGTGTAAAATGGGATTAAAGCGGCACTACAAAAGTCTTACAAAATGGTTGTAAAATGCATTATGTTTTTTATAATGTTGTTATTGCGAGCACAATGACAACATTTTATCATTTAGCAGTTTAAAAAAGCATTTTATTTTTTAGTGAAGAATATTAGAACCAAATTATATTTTAAGCGCGTTGTGAATAATATAAATCTAGTATGTGCATGCATTATTGTATAAATGGAGACTTATTATTATAGCGCGAAAATGGCAGAGTAGTTGTTTAATAGATATTTTGTAAAATCATTTGGAAGGTTTGGATAGCCCAAATTTTGATGCGCGGAAAGTTTTATTGATAGATTGTAGGTATGTTGTCGGCAAAAAAAATGAAGCGCTTTAATTTTGGTTAAGTTTCATGTAAACATTATTTTTTTTATTTCTCTTTTTTTAATGATTTTAATAGTTTATTACTGCATATGACAATACTTTCACAATATAATTCTCTAAATAATAGTAAAGTCACATTTTTCAAGTTAGTTTCATGTTTTCCAACTCAATTGCTCATAATGGCGGCGATAAACGATACAACAATTTTATCCCAAATAAATGCCTTAAAGTTTCATTTTAAAATGAAACGGTATACGATAAAATTGTTTTATAACGATGAATATTTAAGCAATATACAACATTTTTTGACAAGTAAATAATATTGAGATTCGCCAAAAAGTAGAGGTTGCCAAATCTTATATGGTAATATGATTTTAAACTTTCAAAACAGCTGATAATAATTTAATAGCAATATAGGATTAGAAATTCGGTCTGAGCCGAGGCTAACTACTTACTACCTATTTTAAGAAAAGGGTTTTATCATTTATAAATAATTAAACTTTACTTTTAACATTATTAAAACGCAAGAGAGTGGTTAGAATGGGAGTTTACATTTAAAAAAATATACCGTTAACGTATTTTTTTTAAATACAATACATGTAAATATTTCTTTAAACTATAAAATTTTAGGTCAACGTGGCAACACTGCTCCAAAAAGTTCAAGAAGGCTATCAGCTGATCATGACATCATTCGGTTGTTGAACGTGGTTGTGTGCGATGGCAGCACTATACAACCTTTATAAAATCTCTTGCATCCTAACCTCAAAGTAAATGTATCATATCGTTTTGCGTTTGCTTGTGTAAAATTGATTTTTATAAGATATAAGTAATGCCTAAAATAGTCGAGACTATTGAGAATACTATTATTATTATCTGGTTTGCCTTGTGTGATTGGAGGAATTATGTACCATTAAAATTAGAACATACAATCGCTGGATCAGTTGCAAGAATTTGTAGATATTCTTTCTTACAAGCTCTTTTAATATTGTCACTGTGTTTGTTAATTTTTTTCCACTAAGAATTCATATTGTCACGACTAACAAACCGTCCGAACGTTTTTGTGCTACCCTATAGAACTAGCCGCCGTGCCGCTGGGTTCTTTGTCTGTATGACTCATCGCCCGGCCGATCGCGAAGTTTCAGGATCGCTGGAATTATCTCGATGGCCTCGTCGAGATCATATAGAGTGGCCTCGGAATACTTCCCGAATATTCGTGATAGACTTGAGATTATATATAAGCAGGCATAAGGCGAATGTTAGTCAGTTAGTTCAGTTAATCATTGAGTGTTGAATAGATATTAGTGGTAAAGTTATAAGAGTAGTATAGAGAGTTAAATTGTATACAGTGGTAGTGTATAAAGAGAGTATTTAGTTGAAAATAGCAAAGTTGTAATTCTGTTAAGAACCCACGGGAAAAACGTAACATTTGGTGTCAGAAGTCGGATTGTGAAGGGACTGGACCTGCGAAGTATTTTTCGAGGAAAGAAGAAATACAAGTACGTCAACGAAACCGTTTGAGTGGTGGATTCTGGTAAAATTTGATAGCATTCTATGGTCAATACAAGGCAACAAACGGCAGAAATGGAACAAATAAATAAAATGTTGGCCGATTTCATGGAAAATCTAAATGCTGAGAGACAATTAGAACAGGATCGGCTGCAGAAAATTTTTCAAGATCAAGAAGATAAAAAGCAAGCGGATCGGGAAGAAGATGAACGGAAAAGGCAAGCAGAACAGGACCGTCTTCAGAAAATTTTACAAGACCAGGAAGATAAAAGGCAAGCAGAACAGGACCGTCTTCAGTAAATTTTAAAAGACCAGGAAGAAAAAAGGCAAAAAGAACAGGACGAGCGGCTTCAGAAAATTTTGCAAGACCAAGAAGACAAAAGACAAGCAGAGCAGGACCGGCTCCAGAAAATTTTACAAGACCAAGAAGATAAAAGACAAGCGGAACGGGAACAGGATGAACGTAGAAGGCAAGCAGAACAGGACCGGCTTCAGAAAATTTTACAAGATCAAGAAGACAGAAGGCAAGCAGAACAGGACCGGCTCCAGAAAATTTTGGACGGGCAAAATGAGAAATTTGAAAAAGAAGTAGACAACATACAAAAGGAAATGAAGAATCTTCAGGCAGAAGTTACCAGACTAAAAAATAAAGGACCCACCGAGAGCAGGGTATTCGCCACAGGACAAAATATTAAACCTCCAACGTATGACGGTCAAACATCTTGGACAATGTACAAAAGACAATTTGAAGCCGCTGCTGTTTCCAACGGTTGCAATAATGAAGAAATGGCTACATCACTAGTGGTAGCGCTTCGTGGGTCTGCCCTAGAACTTCTACAGACCATTCCCATCAGCCAACAAGGGAAATATGACACACTCGTAGCTGTCCTGGAGAGACGATTTGGCGACCAACATAGAAGATAACTGTATCAGGCGCAAGTTAAGTCCCGACATCAGAAGCCTGGTGAAAACCTGCAAGAATTTGAGGCCGACATTAGACGTCTCATTCAATTGGCCTACCCGGGAGCGACAGAGGAATTTCAAGAGGAACTTGCTGTCCAATATTTCGTGGATGGTATTAGAGATCCAGAAACTCAGAAAATGCTACGCCTAGCCAAATTTGATAACAGCAGCGAAGCTTTGGGTCGAGCCCTAGAAATCGAGGCAGCCTGTAACATCTCCAAGCCAAAAATCAGGGCCGTATCCATCCAGGAAGAAAAGCCGACAAACAGCTGTGAATTAAATGAGATGGGTGAAATTTTGAAGAAATTAACGGAAGTTCTTCAGGCCACGGCAAGATTCCGGGAGCCAATGGAAGATAGGCCACGTAACCGAAATATATCAAATCAATGCTATAGATGTGGCAGGACTGGGCATTTCAAAAGAGACTGCCGAGTACAACTACGGTCTAGATCTCCATCCAGAGACGCTAGAGCCCCCAAGTCAAATCAGGAAAACTTCAATTAGTCAACATTGCGGGGCGGGTGTTGGCTAAAGAAGATAAAGCCCCCAGGATCGTCTCCATAAAAAGCCTAGGAAAAGCCGCCGACAGTCTAACAATTACAGGAAAGATCAACGGAAGAGCCATAACAATTACTGTTGACACTGGTGCGGCGGTATCTTTGATAAGGTCCAACAGAGTGAATAGAGTAGAAGTTCTACCCATATCAAAGAATGTAGTTTTACGTACAGTTACCGGTGAGGCAGCTGAAGTGCTTGGGGAAATGGATATCGAACTTCAACTGGGACGAATTAAACTACACCACACAATGTTAGTCGCCGACATCGAGGACGAATTTATTTTGGGGATGGATCTCATCGGTCAACATGGATTCTCTTTTGACAACATGCTTAATCTTCTGAAGTTTGGCACCGAAGAGTTCATCCTTAACAAAACAGACGATGGCACACCGACTAAAGTAGTGGCGGCATGTACTGTCAGAATAAGCGGAAATACCGAGCAGATAATTTTTGGGAAATTGGAGAAGGGTTTTGGAGGCTGCATCGGATTTATCCAACACCACGATTTGCCTTGCAAACACCTCGTAGGCAAAGCACTAGTCAAAACCGACGGCGAAATACCGATAAAGATAGCAAATATTTCATCCAATTCCATCAAAATCAATAAAGGAGATGTAATAGCCACTTGTGAGCCGGTGCAGTGGGTAACCAGTTGCGAAACGCAGTTAGAAGTAACACCCTCAACATCACCTAAGGAAGTCCTAGAACATTTCCAGAAGTCTTGGCAACATCTGTCTTCCGAAGAACTGAAGAGAGCTACACAATTTATCAAAGAGCAGAGTACAGCCTTTGAAAAGAAAAATGGCAATACTAGAAGAACGAACATCATACAACATAAAATCGACACTGGGAGTGCTCACCCCATACGGCAGCATCCTCGAAGATTACCAGTGACGAAGCAGCAAGAGGTTACCACATTAGTGGATAAAATGCTTGAAGATGGAATTATTGAAGAGTCATCAAGTCCATGGTCATCTCCTGTTGTCTTAGTCACCAAGAAGGATGGGACTACCAGATTCTGCGTGGACTATAGAAGGCTCAATGACGTCACCAAGAAGGACAGCTATCCACTTCCCAGAATTGACGACACGTTGACGACACTAGCAGGTTCTCATTGGTTCTCAACACTCGATCTAAAGAGCGGTTACTGGCAAGTAGGCATTGACGAACAGGATAAGGAAAAGACTGCCTTCTCTACCGGAAGTGGTTTATATCAGTTTAAAGTTATGCCCTTCGGACTATGCAATGCCTCCGCTACTTTTGAGCGTCTTATGGAAGTTGTTCTACGAGGCCTCACTTGGAAGACATGCCTGGTCTATCTTGATGATATAATGGTAATGGGAAAAACTTTCGAAGAGCACCTACAAAACCTGCACGAAGTTTTTACTAGGATTAAGAATGCTCAACTCTTACTGAATCCAAAGAAATGTTTTCTCTTCCAACAAAAAGTTGAATTTCTCGGACACGTCGTGTCATCAGAGGGAATCCAAACTGATCAACGAAAGATAACAGCAATCAAAGACTGGCCTCGTCCTCGCGACAAACACGAACTGCGGAGCTTCCTTGGTTTTTGTACTTATTATAGAAGATTTGTCGAAGGATTTGCAAATATAGCTGCACCTTTACATAAGCTCACTGAAGAACGAGCAAATTATAACTGGGATCATAACTGTGATTCTGCGTTCAGGAAATTAAAAGCGGCTCTATGTTCTAGTCCAATATTGGGATATCCGGAACAAAAGGGTAAATTTGTATTGAACACAGACGCCAGCAACACCGGCATCGGAGCAGTTTTATCTCAAGTACAAGCAGGAGAAGAACGGGTTATCGAATACTACAGTCGAACACTTTCGAAACCTGAACGTAACTACTGTGTAACCCGAAAAGAGCTTTTGGCAATAGTACGGTCTGTTGAGCATTTCCATCAATATCTATATGGGCAAGAATTTCTGATAAGGACTGATCATGCAGCACTTAAATGGCTTTTGGATATGAAACAACCTGAAGGACAGGTAGCCAGGTGGCTTGAAAAGTTACAACAATATAACTTTAAGGTTAAGCACAGAGCAGGAAGATTGCATGATAATGCAGATGCTTTATCCAGAAGACCATGCGCAGATAATTGTAAGCATTGCCAAAGAGTAGATCAACGAGAAGGAATTACTCCGATTAGACTAACGAAATTTGAGGTTGATCAGCAGTGGACCACAGAGCAACTTAAAAAGGATCAGCTTGAAGGTAGTGAAATAGCACTATTGCTAAGAGCTAAAGAAGAACAGCAACCAAGACCAAGCTGGAGCGAGATATCAAATAAAGGACTTGCTTTTAAAACTCTGTGGGCTCAGTGGGACTCCCTGGTGGTGGAAAATGGACTTCTTAAACGAGCCTGGGAAAGCGCCGATGGCAAAGTAGTGAAGACACAGTTAGTGGTACCAAGCAGGAAGATATCGGAAGTTCTGGAAGAGGTTCATAATGGAAAGTCTGGTGCTCATCTCGGAGTGAACAAAACGATTGACAAGATTCGCGACAGATTTTACTGGGTCAACTACTGCCAGGATGTGAAATCGTGGTGTCGGCAGTGCTCAACCTGTGCCGCAAGTCAAGGACCCAAAACAAGATCTATGGGCAAAATGAAACAGTATAATGTGGGCCTACCGTTTGAACGTATCGCCATTGACGTAGCTAGCCCTTTTCCAGAAACAAATAATGGTAACAAGTACATTTTAGTGGCAATTGATTACTTCAGTAAATGGCCTGAAGTATTTGCGATCCCCAATCAAGAAGCTGTTACCATAGCAGAGGTCCTTGTGAATAACTTATTCAGCAGATTTGGTGTTCCGTTAGAGTTGCACTCAGATCAAGGACGCAACTTCGAATCCAAGGTTTTTCAGAAAGTCTGTGATTTACTCAACATCCATAAAACATGGACTACCGCCTTACATCCACAATCAGACGGCATGGTTGAGAGGTTTAACAAGACCATTGAAGAACATTTGTCAAAGGTCGTAGATGAACATCAGAAGGATTGGGACCTACACATACCACTATTTTTAATGGCCTATAGATCAGCAGTCCATGACACGACAGGACTAACACCAGCCATGGTTTTATTTGGAAGAGAACTCCGTTTACCCTGTGACCTATTATTCGGAACGCCAGACAACCAGGATATGGAAATTCAAGACTACGCAGACTCGCTTAAGGAAAAGTTACTATACGTCCATGAATTAGTCAGAGAAAACACGGAGAAAGTCAGCGACCGAATGAAGACACGATATGATCTCAAAGCTAATTCTATGGGATTTCAGATGAATGATAAAGTCTGGTTATATAATCCGCAAAGGAAGAAAAGAAGATCTCCCAAGCTTACGCCAGTATGGGAAGGGCCCTATACAGTCATCAAAAGAATTAATGACGTAGTGTATAGAATTCAGCGTAGCCCCAGAAGCAAACTGAAAGTAGTCCACCTCGACAGGCTGAAAGCATATCACGGACATGAAGTATCTGATCGGGACGATCAGGTTTAAGAGGGAGGCAATGTCACGACTAACAAACCGTCCGAACGTTTTTGTGCTATCCTATAGAACTAACCGCCGTGCCGCTGGGTTCTTTGTCTGTATGACTCATCGCCCGGCCGATCGCGAAGTTTCAGGATCGCTAGAATTATCTCGATGGCCTCGTCGAGATCATATAGAGTGGCCTCGGAATACTTCCCGAATATTCGTGATAGATTTGAGATTATATATAAGCAGACATAAGGCGAATGTTAGTCAGTTAGTTCAGTTAATCATTGAGTGTTGAATAGATATTAGTGGTAAAGTTATAAGAGTAGTATAGAGAGTTAAATTGTATACAGTGGTAGTGAATAAAGAGAGTATTTAGTTGAAGATAGCAAAGTTGTAATTCTGTTAAGAACCCACGGGAAAAACGTAACAATATTATTATTACTTTAATTGAATTTGTCACTAATCAAAATAACATATTTTAGTGCAAAAGTGAGATTACTTCACTTCAGTCTTATAACACAGATCTTAGAACGATTTTATTCTGTCATACACTGTTTTATCCTATAAGGCATTTATAACGGAGAAAGTCTTATAGTATCTAAAGTTCACGTATAAAAGTGTTTTATAATGCAGCGCAATTCAATGCTATAAACTATTTATTCTACCACATTATACAACTTTAATAAGACAAGCTTAAGTAACTATTTTGTAATTTTGTAACTACTAGTTATATAATATATTATAGAACTCTTATACAATAAGTATACAGGTCTTATAAAATAATATTTTTGATATTGCATAAACTTGCTTATGAAGTATTATATCATTTTATAAGAAATTATCGGGATATATTGTAAAAGTCACTATAAAATCATTTAATACAACAATTTTCTTTAGAAAACAAAATTATTGCATCAAAAGGCCTAATAAAAACAAACAAACCTTAAAACAACGCTATTCGGCTGTTATACAATAATTCAGTCCTTTTAGAATTCTATTTTGCTAGTTGGGAGTGGACTACGAGTTTATTACCAGATTCAATGTTCAGATGTTGCAATATTGGCACCAGAGTGGTCAAAGTAACAAGACCAAAAATGTGTGGCAAAAGCTTCCGCGGTATCGTTAAGATTTTCAACAGCTGAACCACTGTAACGCTTGGCCTTTGTTTTTGTTCCGAATATTTTCTAATGCGTTATTAATCCACTCGTTTATCAATATTTTCCAGAGATTTGCCATACATAGAATTATTGTATTGGTTATGACAATGTTTTTCATTATTCTTAGGATTTTTCTTATTTCAATTTTAAATCGATATGATAAATAAAAAGACATTCTCAGTTATTATTTAAATTACAAATATACATATTTTTGTTTTGAATTAGATGAACCCATTTTTCAACTAAAAATGGTGGTTTATTTTGCTTTCATTTAAATTTGAAGAATATTTTTTTTTACTTTAAAGACATATTCATATTCAACATCGTCTGATAAACATAATGTATCAAAAATCTATATTTCTTCCTCATGCGTCCAACTAAAATCACTTAGAGGATATTGACTCGTACTATGATCATACAAATTAGTTGCATTCAAATATATTATATACAAAAATAAATCCATATGATTAAAACTGGCAAGAAACGGGTTATTAGATTCCATTGACACTATTCAAAATATGTGATGTTTCAATATCTCTTTATATCCGTGATTTTTAATATGGCATTCCAACGTAAACCTGCGAAAGTATAATATTCTACAGGTTTCAATTTGTAAATCTTTAGATACTGTCACAAATTGTCTTTTTTAACTGTGATGCCACGCCTTACTTAGCGTAGCTCAGATTTAGGAACGCACTACGTCAAGTTGAGAAGAGATAATAAAGGAGACACATCGATAAAAACAATAACAAGTTTATTTACAAACAAACTTAACAACGGTTAGACTGTATACTAATAAAGGCGTGTTTAAGTTTATAGATGAATTAAGAGTTTACACTATACCCAATTAATATTAAATGCATGTCTTCTCGAGGGAGGCTTAGTTCAAAGTTTTTCTAGCAAGCGACGTCGCTTTTATTAATAAAGTTTCTTTATTCATATATTCGTTCTGATATTTATAAGGTAAGTCTTTCTGATTTAAGTTTATCACAAATTGCTAAGGCACTTTCACTACTTTTTAAAATTCCCCAAAAACTATCCCTTTACTGGAAATTCTGATACTTCACTCGTAAATTCGACTCCCTTTACTTTTAGAAGCCCCTAGATGCCGTATACCTGTGCATATGTCCATCCAGGTAAGGTAAGGACCTGATCGCCCTATGCCTGTGCATAGATGTTCACAGATATGGGGGTAGAAGTGTACGCACCTGTGTGCTGTACCGCAACTAGAATGAGCGGAATTGAGAGACCTGAAAGCCTGATGAACTTGGCGTTTGCCTGCGTATTTATATGTTACAAGATGCTAATGGTTGCATCATTAAGGATTGAAATCGCTCCCGTCGACCGCTTAAGTCGTTTATAATTAACAGTGAATGTTTATATAACATTTATCAAGTTCAAGTTCAAACTTATGACAGGGTGATATTTAATTAATGCTTTTAAGTAATTTACACATTCCCCCTCCCTGATACCCCTGGTCCCCAACGTTTTAACCTGACTTATTTGCTTTAAAAGAGAAAGAACAGACCTCATTTCGAGAAGACATAAGACATATTGCATTGCACCTAATTGTATTATAATTTAATATATGTTTCATCAGTGGACTTGTTCTGGCTTAGGTCCATCCATTTGCATTTCATTTTGTAGTCTCCTATGCAGTCGCAAGTTATTGTGTGGTTTGACTCGCTCTTTGTGCTAGTTATAGGTACATGTAACAAAAGTTTTACAAGTTATATTAACAATGTTATAATCTTAACCTATGTTTTCTTATTTCTGACGTTTTTAGTTATCTTATTAACAAAATCATAATTTGTTAAACCTGGCTTTTTACTAGAGATGTATTGTTGCAAAATTTATTTGCTCCTATGGCAAACAACGTTTTATGTCTTAGTATTCATTGTGTTAATAAAGCAACTACGTGACAAACGTATTATTTAAATACGGTTCGGTAAAAATTTTCCCGATTTGATTTCTTTAATCTTACTGGCCTATTATATTATGATATCCCCTCTGTTAAGAAGCGTCCATCTCAACAGAGTTGACATTAATTCATTGTGCTTATATCGGTTAGTTTTGGGAATAGTTGGTTAAATGGGGCTTATATTATAAAGATAATGAATTTTACTCTTGGCATTAAAAATCAACTTATTGTGGCTCTGTCTTAAAATAAACTACCTATCCTATAATAACAGTATTATGTTAAACTTATTTCTTGCTGGAATAAAATTCCAAAAGCCGGTCCTGTCTATATTCTATTTAACCATTGTTCTTTACTTCTTATTTTTAAATCCATTATTTACAAATTTATCAAAAGTATGTAGTACATAGATTGTCCAGTCTATGTATAAAATATTTTCTAATAGTATTATAACAGTTTATCGACTCAGTTATATTTCTTGACCTATCCAAAACTTGCTGACATTGTATATCAAATCACGAAATTTATTTCCTAATTCAACATGCTAGCTTTGTTTAAAGCAATAAAATATCTTTGCAACATATCATCCTGGCCGTCTGTCGTAGTCTCGTAGTGGGTTCTTGGAACTCCTTGATCCTTCAATTGATGGCTGTGTCAAAATGGCGTGATTTTCTTGCTTTTCCGTGTGTTGGCATTCGATGAGCTAAATAACACAATCAAATATAAGTATCGTGAATATTGAGTATGTGGTGATAATTTTACTGACAAATGTGCCTCTTTTTGGTCGCCTTGTGCTACTGCACACATTGACCTGAAATACGACATCGGCACGAGATTTTTGGCAATCTTAGACAATTATTTGACTGGCAAGATTTGATCTGGAATAGGTTCTAAGGTTTGATATTATTCAATTATTTATTAAATTATCTAATTCGTTGTCTATTGCTGCAGGTATTTCATCCATATATATATTATAATTTCTTATTCTCTTTTATCTTCTAGGATTCTCTAGTCGAAGAATGGGGCAACTTCTACTAGTGATTCTTCGATTGGCTGAGCCTTTATGGACTCGACTGGTGCTTTCCAATGGCTCCTGACTGGTCCTGGATTGGGATCCATGCAGAGCAGCATGTTCTCAAAGTAAGGTTATATATACATTATTTACAATTTCTTACTGCTTTTCTATACACTTCTTGGTATCGCTTACATATACATTTTCCCATATATTTATTTTATTCTATTTTTCTTATATTTACTTTCCATATATAGTTTTGCTATTTAGTCGGTATTCTATGTATCTATGCTATGCTGTCTATCTATGCTTCATTACGTGACTAGCTTTATGTAAACAATATAGGACATTATATTATTATTTACATATCCACGTATGCTCCCTTTTAAACACACATTATATAAACGTCTTTTGCTTATACATTTCTCCATTATTTCACCTTATGTATGCCTTACATACACAACTTTTGCTTATATATTTCTTCACTATGTATTATTCTTCTTATCTCATAAACATCTTCTTCTTAAATATGTCTTCTCACTTTACATAAACATTTCTTTCTTCTTTATTCTTCATGCTTTACACATTTCTTGCTTACGAAATATTTCACCTTGGAACTTTGAGCTTCTCGGGTACCAAAATATTTGCTTCCGCTTCCTTGTACGTTAGCCAGCTACTTCAGTCCCTATATGTATGCTCAACTTTCCGATGCCTAAATTATTTGCTGTGACGTTCTCTAGATAATCCGTCGTTGCATTCTTATTAAGGCCAGAGAACACATTACTTTATAATACTTCCTCGTATATACATATATTTCTCCTGTATATACTTTCAATACACAATTTTCAATGGCAACTCAGTTTTTTCCTGCTTTTCTCGATAACGATAATCATGCAACTGATCCATTTACTT
>JAEQML010073112.1:0-15133 GCA_016904865.1 Pissodes strobi
GCCTAAGAGCACTTCTCTGTTTGATTCACAAAATAAGACTGAATCAATTTTGTTTATATTAATTTTTTCAGTCTTTTTTAGAATGTTTACAATTTATTTTCTAGATTTATTTCATTTATTTTGCAATCATTATTTCCCCATTTTCAATTTTTTTGTCCTTGTAATATTTTTCATATCAAATTATAACATCGATTTTATTCATTTTCACTTTCCATTTTTGGCTTTTTTACAATTTTTACATTTTATCTTCTAAGTTTTTAGTTCATTTATATTACATTTACCCCTTTTATTTTCTCCAATTTTCTTTTTATTTTTCGCCTTTTCTGGAATTCTTATATTTTATTTTTTATGTTTTCAGATTTATAATTTTCTATTTTTAATAACTGTTCGACTTGATAATATTTTTTTATTCACTTTAATTTTTCATTATTCGATTCTTTTACACGTTATGTTTCTCATTTTTCTAGTTCATTTATATTCATCATCATCATCATCATCAATCAGCCCCTTTGCGTCCATTCGATTAGTCCTTTAATCCATCTATCATCCTGCATTCGAGCTACATGACCAACTCAGTTCCACTTCAGTTTGGCGATGGATATGATAACATCATTAACGCCAGTTCTTCTGCGTAGATCCTCATTTCGCATGTGATCTCTCAAGGTCACATCAAGCATCAGCCTTTCCATCTTTCTCTGCGTTACTTTGTGGTCGTTAACGTTGAAGTTTCGGAGCCATACGTCATAACGGGCAGCACGCATTGGTTAAAAGTTTTTCTCTTTAAAGTGATTGAAATGTCTCACTTTAGTATATGCCTCAGCTTCCCAAATGCTGCCCATGAGAGGGCGATTCTTCTTTCCAGTTTAGGCGTTTGGTTATCTCTGCAAATGCGTATTTCATGGCCGATGTATATATAACTATCCACCAGCCCAATTTTGATCGTACCAATGTTTATATTACCACTGGGAACAAGGTTTGTCATAAATTTTGTTTGTAACATGTTGATATTCAGGCTAATTCTCGCGCACACCTCCTGTAGATCTCGTAGCATCAGGCTTATGTCTCCGAGGCTATCCGAAATTAATACTATATCATCCGCAAAGCGTAGATTAGTTAGGTTTTTTCCATCGATGTTTGGTCCCAATCGAGTTTCTTGAATGCGCTTTCCATAAATAACTGTGATGAACAACTTGGTGGACAACCACTGATCAATGTGGACAACGTATCGCCTTGCCTTACACCTCGGCCAATGGGTTTGCGGTTAATATTTTCATGTAGCTTTACCGTCATTGTTGCATTTTTGTAGATGTTATGAATAAGTTTAGTGTATCGGTAATCAATTCTGCATTCCTGGAGGCACTCCAAGACCGCATCCAATTCAACGATGTCGAACGCTTTGTGAAAGTCGACAAAAGCCAGGGCCAGAGGCCAATAATAATATTCGATTGTTTTCTCAACCAATGTTTTAATGATCTGTCACACCAAGCATCAGCATTAGTATTAAAGCCGCCACGGAAACCCGCCTGTTCCACAGGTTGAAAAAGTCGAGCTTGTTCTCTAGTCGGGTGGTTATAATTCCGGTGAACAGTATGTAGAGGTGACTTAGAAGGCTTGTTGGTCTGTCGTTTTCCAATTCCGCAATATCTCATTTTTTATGTAATAGGATCACGATGGAATTGTGCCATTTTTCTGGAATTGTGCTATTAAAGAGACAGAGACTGAATAGAGCTTTTAGTTTTTGGAGTAAGCGTTGACCGCCTATTTTGACTGCGTCAGAGAGTGCATTATCTTCACTTGGTGCTTTGTTGTTTTTGTTTTTTTTTCAAAACCAGTTTTATTTCCTCTGTTGTAATGTTCGGTAATTCCTCTGAACCCTGATTGACAATGTCTCTTGCAGATGTCAGAAGTTCTAGCGCATAGTCCATCTTTCCTTCACCAGGGTGTATAGTATAGTCTATATAGTTATAGTAGTTGGTAAAATTCCTCCACAATGTTCAGTATTTCTTTTCTGTTTGTCGTAATTTTTCCTTCTCTGTCCCTCATTCTGCATATTTATCTTTTTCCGCTTGTAAGTTTCCTGCGAGTTACTTTCATACTTTTATTATTCTCTATAGTATGCTCGACCTCCTTTCTCTTATATCCTCTGACATCCCTCCTTATCCCTCTAGATATTTGTTTATTCATTTCTCCAGCTCTTCACCCGTGGTTACCGCTTCACTTCTTCGCCTCCTTCTCTCTTGCATCAGTTGTCTTGTCATGTCGGTGATTCTTGTTTCTCTTCTTGATCTTGGGCAGTATTTTCTTTGACCCTCTGATATGGCCGCAACTATAGCGTCGTTCAAAATATCCACACTTGCCTCCGCATCCGGCGCTTCTAGCAGATCGTCGATGCATCGTTGGAATTCAGATATGTCTGGTGGGGGTTGCCACAACAGTTGGTTGCTTGATTTATTGGCCATTTTATGGCGTTCTCTTGTTAGGTTAAGTGAGATTTTGGCTCTTACTATCCGATGATCACTCCCAGTTGAGAATTTATCCAACACTGATACATCTTTGACGTTCTGTCTTTTATCAGTAGTCAATATAATTTCTTATCCGGCCATTCGGGCTCTCCCAACTCCACCTTTGATTGAGTTTTTTGCCAAAAAAACTATTCATAAGGAATAAGTTGCTTTGTAGCAGGAATCCCAGCATCGTCTTGCCACGATCGTTTCTGCCCTCCGAACCGAAGCAACCAAGCGGAGTTTCCGATTCATCCTATTTTAGCATTAAAATCGCCACACAGAAGTGTAGAGTGGGTCCTGTGATCTTCCCAAGCTCGGCTTATGTCCTCATAAAAGAGATCAATTTCTTCATCTGTATGGTCAGCGATTGGTGCGTAAACTTGTATAGTCTAGACACAGTATCTCGCATTTAGTCTGAGTGTTACGTAACTGATCCTGGATGATACTTGTGTTGTGGCGTTTGTGGACCATGAAGCCAGTTCCTCCGAAAGGGACGTTTTCCTCGCCGGACAGACTGATTTACTATCAGTGCGAGATTCTGAGGAGTTATCTCTACTCGCCTGGGGTACTAAAATTTTATCAATTGGCATTTTTCCATAGGGGGTATTAAGCCATAATACACCACGCTGGCTGGCTAGACGGGTTGGTGAGTTGTAAATTTAGCCGCCCATTCTGGGTCAGACGCTGTTGGTAGCCGCCCAATCTGGGTCAGATTCTGCCGAGTGAACTTTTCTTAGCTGCGCCTTCTTCACTTCAAGACCTTACCGGCATGGGTGTCCGTACCAGTAGCTACGCTACCGCCGGCATCGCTCCCTGGATGAAGACTCCTGAGCCCCTCCCCCAACGACAAGGTTAAAGTTCTTCGAAGAAGTTTACCAATTTTTCTATATTTAAAAAATCATGACATTAGTATTCCTTACAATTTTCTATCTATTCATTTATTTGGTGACCTTCTATCTTCTATATTATGACAAGTGATTGCTGAAACTTTGTTCTTCTTACGGTGTCTTGCTTTCTCAAGCGTTGACGACTCCCATATTAACAACTTCTTTGTATCTATCTCTACCTTGGGCTGCGTGAAGAAGTTCCTCAGCAGTTAGCCCTGTCCATTGTCGGAGATTTCGAAGCCATAATAGCTTTTTGCGGCCTATCCATATTTCCCCTCGATCTTGCGATCAGAATAAGCCGAAGCAGACCAAAACGTGGTCCACGCATCACATGTCCCAAGTATTCTAGTTTGCGGCGCTTGATTGTGATTAAGAGCTCTCTATCGTACTCCATTCTGGTGAGTACATTCTCGTTGGTGGTTCGGCCTGTCCACGAAATTTTGAGCATCCTTCTGTACAGCCACATCTCGAATGCACTGATGCGGTCAATAATTTTTTGGTGAAGCGTCCATGTTTCGCAAGAGTACAACAGAATAGACCATACATAGCACTTGGTAAACCTTTCCCGCAGATGAATGTTAAGTTGCTTGGCACAGAGTGGCGGCTTGAGTTTCAGAAATGCTCTTCTAGCTATTTCTATTCTAGCCTTGATTTCTTCGTCTGGATCCATCGACTGATTGATCCAGCTTCTAAGATATTTAAAGTGTTGTACAGGGTGTTCACCCATAATGTCCCCTCCCCCCTTTAACATTGTTAATTTTTAAGCTACAAAAAAAAATAAAAAACAAAATTGTAGGGTTTTTAATTTAGTTTTTGCACACGTAAAGGAAAAAACAAAAATTGTATAGTATACAGGGTAGATCAAAAAGAAACATTTTTTTAAGGCTAGCCCCCATTTTTTATTCGATTTTGCGATTCTACGTAAAATTCTAAGGATTTTTAATGTAACACACTATATGCCAATTTCTAATACTTTAGGAGTTATTGACAGTTGAAGTCGCTATTTTGTTTGTTCTTTTATTTTTTTATGGCAACATCCACCTAAGAATATAACTTTCTGTTTAGCTTTTGAAGTCATTGAGGTTTCCTCAATTCGATCTCATTGCTTCGAGTTGTGCTTTTGTATCTTCTGTTTTAAAAATGATTAAAGACATTAATATAATTAAAAAATAACGACTTCAACTGTCAATAGAAAGTTATCGCACAAATAAATAAGGACAAGTAGTATTAAAGGCGCTTTTATTTTGACAATTGCACATGCGCAGATGTGGCGGGGCCTAATCTTTTCCTTAATAAGGATAGTGCCTGACTTTATTTATGCAGTCTTTAGGTCGTCCTTATATTTTCCTTATTTCACGTATGAGAGAAGCTCGGGTCAAAATGTACATGTTCGTCAGTTCCTCCATGGAATCAAACTAAAAGTTTTGATTTTTTATACTGTTCGAGAAACACAACCTCCTTACGTTCTCTGTAATTTATGCTTAGATTTGGTAGTTTGGAAAAAATATCAGAAAAATGCCAAGACAACTGACAACAAAAAATTAGTTTAGAAATATGAGAAACACAAAATAGAATAGAAACAAGGCATTTGCAATGACTCTAAATGCAACAACAAAATAAAGTACAGCAGTATTTTAATAATGTCGACCTTAATACTGCTTGACACTAATTAAGCAAACTGCGATAACTCTCTAATAACTCCTAAAGTATTGGGAATAGGCATATAGTGTGTTATATTAAAAATCCTTCGAATTTTACGTAGAATAGAAAAATCAAATAAAAAATGGGGGCTAGATTTAAAAAAAAAATTCTTTTTGATCTACCCTGTATACTATACAATTTTTTGTTTTTTTCTTTACGTGTGCAAAAACTACATTAAAAACCCTACAATTTTGTTTTTTATTTTTTTTTGTAGCTTAAAAATTAACAAAGTTAAAGGCGGGGGGGGGGGGGGGGGCATTGTGGGGGAACACCCTGTATTATTTTTTTTTACTCGTCATCAAGTGTTATTCTTTTCGGGCCAACATCCATTTTGCTAACAACCATAAATTTTGGTTTTTTGACATTGATTTTCAGTCCCCATCTATTACTTTCTCTGTTTATCTTATCTAACATACATTGTAGTTCTTTCAATGATTCAGCCAGGAGCACGTATCGAATGTTACTAATGGATTCGCCTCCAATCTTTATTCTTTCGCCAGATTGTGTTGCCCCTTTAAATATATTCTCCGTGTAGAGGTTTAAACGTGTAGGAGAGAAGATACAACCCTGTCTCACTCCTCTCTTTATAGGTATCTGAGTGGTCTTCTCTCCATCTAGTGATACCGTGGCAGATTGATTCCAGTAAAGAGAAAATAACAAACGTATATCATATTATCGAGGGCTATATTCTGCAGAGTTTGGAAGAGTTTGTTATGCTGTACGCGATCAGAAGCCTTTTCGTAGTCGATAAAACACAGGTACACCGGCTTTCTTACCTCCCAGCATCTTTGAAGTAGCGTGTTCATGCAAAATAGCGCTTCTCTGGTACCCAAGCCGCCTCGAAAGCCGAATTGATCTTCACTCATGCTTTGTTCGCATTTGTTGTGTATACGGTTTTGGACAACACGAAGTAGAACTTTAGAGGGTGACTTATGAGACTTATCAGTCGAAAATCATTACAAGACGTGGCATTGCTTTTCTTTGGCAGAGGGATGAACGTGGATTTCTGCCAGTTCACTGGAAGTAGACTGGTTTCATAAGTATCATTGAAGATACGAGTAATTTGAGCCACTCTTCTGGTATTTGATCTGGCTCCGGGGTTTTTCAAGTTTTTAGTTGCCTGATTGCTTGTTCAACTTCGGACCGTATAATGCTTGGACCCTACTCAGCGTCAATTTTGTAGACTATGTTATCCTCCCGATTATCTTCAAATAGTTGACAGATGTATTGAGTCCATTCCTCTTTGATTTCGTCTGGGTTTAGAATAAATTTTCCATCAGCTTTCTTTAGGATGTAGGGTATCTTCTTGCGTTGTATGCCAGTGATTTCTTTGGCTTTCTTGTGAATATTAAATTCATCATGTTTCTGTTGTAGCTCTTCCATTTCCTTACATCGAGCCTCCATCCAATTTTCCTTAGCCTCCTTGATCTTTCTTCGGATCAGCTGATGTGTTGCTTTGTATTCATTCTCGTTCTTGTCCTTCAGCTGCCTTCGCTTGCCCATTAGGTCTATTATATCGTCAGTCATCCAGTCGTGCTTTTTTACTTCTTTGTTAGGTTGTAGAATTTTGCCTGCCTCTAGCATTGCCCCTTTCATGGCTTCCCACTGATGATCAATATTATTGGCATTTCCTTATCAGCTAGAATTGCACGAGACTCACGGGAGATATTTCGGTTAAGAATGGAGGTGAATCTCTCTATAACTTCATCATTTTTAAGCAGTTGAAGGTCGTATTTTAATTGTCTTGGCCGGGTTCTCCTCGTTTTTTTTAGCTTTACGCATATTTTTGCACTGAGTAGAGTATGATCCGAGGCAGCATCTGTGCTCGGGTACGTTTTTGCATTTTTGATTGCGTTTTTGAATCGACTGTTTATCAGGATATAGTCGATCTGATTTCTAACTATGTCATGTTCTTTATCGGCGGGCGATTTTTAAGTATATAACCTCCGTTTCGGCTGCTTAAACCATGTGTTAGCAACAACGAAATTTTCTTCCAGACAGAAATTCGCTAAGGTTTCACCTCTATCATTTTGACAGCCTAAACTCCAAGATCCAGTTACTCCGTTTGTGGTTTTAGAGCCAACCTTGGCATTGAAATCTCCCATTATTATATTTACCTCATGTTTCTTTGTGTGGGCGATCATATATTTGACTTGTCTATAGAATTCTTCAACGTCGTTGTCAGGTTTGTCTGCAGTGGGAGCGTATGTTTGAATAATGTTAGCATTTACTGGCTGAGCTTCCAGCTTAGTCATCATAACCCGATCTGACAGGGGAATAAAGCTTTTAACTGCTTGGTTTAATGGTCATTTAAATATGATTGCTACCCCATTTCTGTGTGTGTTATCAAGTGTACCTGAATAGTAGGTGGTAAATTCATTATTTTGGATAGTCCCTGTTCCAGGCCAGTGTGTTTCACTAACTCCTAATATTTCAATATTCAATCGTTCGGCCTCAAGTAGAATATTTCGTTTCAAACATCGTGCGGACGTTCCACGTAGCAATTTTATCAATATTTTTTGTTTTCCACCCGAGCTATTGTCTGTTTAGTATTCATCATGGGAGTTTTTCTTGGGACGTATTGTGCAGTAGGTTCCCATTTGCTTGCTGCACCGCAGTTTTTGGACCGTTTTCGCCACTATGGCTGCGCCCGAAAATGTGTCATGTATTGCCGATTCGTCTAGGACTATCACCGCTACCATCTAAGAACGAAGCTGCTGCCCCCCGCAATTGGTCACCATATCTGGGTATTCTCACTTAGTTTAGCCTGCAGGTTAATGTAGTTACCAGGGTATGGCACTTGGAGCCATAAGTGAGAGCTGGATATCCTGTGAGGACCAGTTACTGTGATTAACCGCCCGTCTACGACGCTTGGTGTGACCAACCACAGCAAAAGGTGCTACTTCTCCAGCCTACCCCATATACCCCCTAAACTATATAAACATGTAAATATCGCTCTGGAATATTTTTTTTTGCATTTTTAGGTGTTCCCAATGCTGTGGTAGCCATGTCAGGTACGGCGGTATCCCGATGGGCAATTGATAATACCCCTTCCAACACTGCGAAGCAGATAGCTGACCAAAATGGGTGTCCTACAGCCAACGTGGTAACTATGGTCAAATGTTTGCAAAAAGTGTCCGCTGAATCAATTATCAAGGTAATTAAATTTAAATCATTGATTACTTTTTCCCTAAGCCGCGTCACACAAACAGGAATGCGTCATGCGCAATGTGCAAAATGTGGCAATGTATTATTTAGAAACCTGTTGCTCTATTTCCATAAATTTAAATGCAGACGTGTTGGCATATGGCACTGTATATGTACAACAGCAGAAGCATAGCCGAATGAAGTTCGGCTATGGCATAAGCCAATAATAGCCCTCCTCAAATACATCAACTGATTAATGTGGAAATATAAAGAGTAACGTCATTGGCGCCTTACATTATTCTCTGTCTAAACTTTTTAAACTGATTTAATTTATATCCAGGGCGATTCTCACATAGAATTTCAACAACTTCAATCCAGAGGCTTCGTTTCTGGCCTAAACGGCAGACTGGCCACTGCTCCGGTTGCCGAAGGTGCAAACGATGGGCGATCTCTGCCAGGTTTGGTCGAGGTCGACCCCATAGAATCTCTGTACAATGAGGAAAATCCCAAGATTCCCTTACTTACTGGGGTGACCAAGGATGAAACAAAAAAGGCGGTCAAGGGTGAGTAATTATTGAAGAGTTAGAATCAACCCAACTATCGGTAGGTTGACATAGTTTTGTCTTGTAAACGAATTTTAGAAATGCGGACGGGAGACCTCCTTGCACGTTGGGCACCATTGTGGGACTATTGTGCAGTCACTCACATACCATCGACTCGGTAGTATCAGCTTAGACTTGAGAGTGTAAAATCCAGCCTCATTCAGCTTTTGCAGTAAGCTGTTTACTTACTATTAGACACCAAAAGAGGAGCGATAAAGCTCGATCTTGGGGGCAGTCTCTAGTTGCTCTCGCCATCGCAGATGTGCTACCATAGCCGAGCACTCTGCACTTTCTTCAATATATATATACGGAGTTACTTAAATCATCAATCTCCTGTTATTTATTGTATAAATATTATCACAGTGAAACTAATATGAATCATCTTTAGGTCATTTCAGAGCAGAAATAGTGAATCAGCTGACATCGGTGCCGGATTTCCTAAACAAAGTGTTGGTTGAGCGTTTGCAGAACAGTCGTTTAATTGGCAGACTGAGTGGAAAGCTTGCCAACATCGGAAAAGTTGAAAACATTACCAATTCCTTACTTTTGAACGGGGAAAATGTACTGGGAGGCTTGAGTAATGCTTTACCTCTGAGTTTTGATAATTATTTGGACGCCAAGAAAAATAGTATCGTCGAAAACTTGGAGCAAATTTCCGAAGCAACAGGTACCTATAGTTCGAGTCAGAGCGGCTCAAAATATTCTTAATTATTAATATAAGTAACTGACTAATATTGAATTTAAAATCTGCTACAGAAACCTAATTTAGAACTATTATATTTTTAGCGGATGCTTTGTTCAACGTGCCGGCATTTTTGACTGCCCAATTGTGGACGGGGGCTTCTACGTTTCTGTATAGTTTCGAACATATTGGAAACATGGATAGGGGTTCAGTTTTTTGCAGGGATTACCTTTAGTTGGCAACGCTTCAGTTGGTAAGAGGAAATTTCATATTATGTTACTTTTATCTATATTTCTCATTTTATACTTTAAGATACATCCGCCAACAACACTGTAGGACACGGAGACGAACTAGCCTATCTGTTTGACCCGCAGGACCTCGAAGGCAACCCTCTTCCCGCCCGCGACCCCACCGAGGATGACATTAAGGTACGAAACGTATTCACGCGAATGATAGCCGATTTTGCCCGACATGGAGCAATTCGCATCGACAACAAGAAGGTGCCTTCGTTCAACGCTGGCGACAATAACTTTGTCCAGATCAAGCCGGAGCCCGTACTAGCTAATAAATTTAAGTTTTGCGAAATGGCTTTATGGACCCACATAGGGCAGAGACTTAAGACCAACTACTGCCGCCTTTTGAAGGCTTTGGATGCCAGTGGCGTACCGCAGGCTCTCGACGGGCTGGATCGCACCAAAACCGTTAAACATTTGGAATCTTTGGTTCCTGGCTTGAATGATAATTCGAACAAGAATACACCGAATCCTAATAAGAGTCCATTAGGGCTTCTTGGCAATGCGCAAAAGTTGGGGAATATGCAGACTAAGGCTAGAGGTGGTAACTCCAATTCCCTTGGAGTTATTAGATTAGGGTAATCTGATGTATTTATCATGTAATATATTAAGTTTTATATGATATATATTTGTCGTTATCTTGAAAGTATATAAAAAGTACATAAAACATTGAGACATGTTAGATCGAGCTTGAGTAATTCAAGATTTATATAGTACATAATTCCCTCTCTATTGAATAGTAATACTACAGTTTAGTATCGTAAATGCTATAGTTTTGAATGACGATTTTTCAACGGCCTGTATTCAAGTATTGAATATATCAAGGTCAACAATTATTACAAACGATTTTACCACGTCAAAAAGTTGCTTAAATTGTGTCAAAACTTAGTTAAAAAATATACATATTAATTAACACTAAAAAACATTACATTTAAAATGGCATTAATGCCAGTTAAGATGATACTATATAACACCCAATAAACATTACAACTAAAATGGCATTAATACTAGTAGATGCTACAACCAAACAATCACCAATACTCTAAAAACCTATACAATGACCAATATTTACAGACTGCTCGGTATGAGCACGCAGCGTACTGTCGAGACGAGCCAGGGCCAGGAGCAATCAAGACCAGCTCTAATCCGCCCTAAAAAACACTACATGCTCAGCAGGAGTCATGCAGACAAGCAGACTATAAAAATTCAAACGCCAAGAACTTCCGCGCTCTATAAAAGGCATAATTCCCCCTATACTGGACTTAAATGATTTCTTTGGCAGACCCCTCAGATTAATGGGTAGATGATTATAGTACTTGGGACCTAAGTAATTTGTTTACATTTTTGTTATTTCAAGTCTATGGTAATCGGTTCTTATTTGATTACCATGTCGTGGTAACAATTATTAAGGCCGAAGTTTCGATGATAATAGACAAGTTATTTTGATGGAATTGTCATGACACTTAGTTAGCTTTCTGAATGCCAGCCTTATATCAGCCCTATAATCAAGACCTGCAACAACCCTCACAGCACTCCTCTACAGTCCAAAGACTCGTGCTGCTTATGGCGAGTGACCCCATGTCAAGATAGCATAACAGACCACCGACTGAAAAGCACCATGAAAAGCCTGGAGGAGGCACGGTTTAAGCAACACTCGTTTTAAGGTTTTTAAAAAACAAAAACGCTTTTGGATAGACGACCATCCATGTAGTCTACTTGCCTGTCGAATCTTAATGTTGGGTCATGATGTACCTACTCCCCTTGATCTTCTCAATGTTCTGCTCTATACTCCTCAATCCGAACATAAGATTTTCTGTCTTGACATCATTTAAAACTAGTCTTGTTAGCTGCAAATCAAGCCTTCAGTTCATTCACATTAGAATTCATACGTTCAGTTAACCTCTCCATGCATACTTCAGACTCCAAAACACATGTGTCGTCGGCAAACAACATAACCTTCGATGTCGGAACTCGGAACGCAATTATTTATGTCATTGATATGTATTAAAAAAAAGAAGAAGACCGAGTTCTGAGGCATACCGTAGTAGTTCAGCAGTCCAGCTTCACCTGACAGCTTTCCCTCATATGGGGTCGACTGCGTACGTTCTCCCAAGTAGCTACTCAGCAGACGAACACTAGTCACGTCAATCACCTAGAACCTCAGCTTATCGAGGAGAATATTATGCGAGACACAGTCGAAGCTCACCGTACGTTACACTAGCATACTGTCCCTCCTCAAAGGCCTCCGTTATATAATGCAACAACTCTCAAGGACAGCATGGGTTGTTGACTTGTTAACCCTTGCTGATGATGTACCTACCTGACCTGCTGGTTCAAGCAATTAATGCTTCTTGGGAGTTGGGAGTGTTCCCTCCTTGTTTAAAGTTATCAAACGTGGTCCCACTTTACAAAGTGGATGAGGTTGATGACCCCTCCAATTACCGTTCGATCTCTTTACTATCAACACTATCAATAATTATAGAAGTTAGTGAAATCACGAATAATCGCTTTTACAGCAAAGCGTAACATTCTGAGCAGTAGTCAGTTTGGTTTTCGGCAGAATAGCGGTACGAATGCTGACTGTCGGAGGTTCTAAACTCGCAATTAAACAGGGGTGGGGTGGCTGCACCAGTTTTTTTTTACATGTCCAAAGCGTTTGATTGTACCGATCAAAGGATTCTGCTGGATACAATTCATGACACTGGTCCCTGCTCGTGGTTTGAGTCCTATCTGACCAAGGGGTAAATAACTCTCTTTAAATGGTCTATACTTTTCGTGTAAATCAATGATAAATGGATATAGATGGCATAAATGTGAATAAATGTTTGTAAATACCTATATATGGGTAGTAAATGGATATAAATGACCTATATTGCTTAAATTACTAAAAATACTATAAATGCCTATAAATAAATACTAAATGGATTTAAATGGCATACATTATTTAAATGACTATAATACTATAAATGCCTATAAACACCTGTAACTGGATACTAAATGGCATTCATGACCATAAATGCTTACAAATACATATAGATACTTATAAATAGAAATAAAATAGTCTAAATGGTTGTGAATGGAACAAAAACACAAAAAATTGTTAGAAAAAATGAAGGTGAGGGTTCGAGTAATGGGCAATGATCGGCAAGGACCAAGGTAACAACGAAATATTTTATAGACAGAGGCAAAAAGAATATTTATCACATTTATTTTATTTTAATTTAGTGTAAAATATGGCCAAGTACCAGTGGTGAATACCACAATTTTGACTTCTTTGTGACTGGTGCTGGCAAAGTGCTCTTGTAATACACAATATTGATGTAATCGTGCTTCGTACTCCTTTTCTGTCGCAGCACGCCTGTGACGCTAACATGAAATGCAACGCTCAGGCAGCCTATGCCGCGTGGTTTAGAACACGTTGGAGGAAGAACAGCAGGTGCATTGGGGAGGGTGTAGACCTGTTTCTCTGATAGGTATTTAAAGAAGAGAACCTGAAGAATGACATTTTCCCCAAGGTGCCTCTCCTTTGGGTCTGGTTCTTCAAAGCCCACCTAATCTCGCACCCACAACTCTTCTCGCCTGTCCACAACATTCATAGGCATGTGTGCGCTGGACAGTTCGGATGTGGCTGGCGCCTGCACTCTTAGCAATCGGTCGTTGCCGAGACCCTCGGGGCCTTCACCAAAAAAAGGACAGATTATAAGATAATGTCCAAGCCTTGGTTCAGGCAGATTAAGTCTCGGATTAAGTAGATGATAGAATGATTGTAGAATAATTAAAAATTAATATGATTCTTACTCAGTATCCAGAGAATAGTGCTTTTTTGAAGCAGGATTTCCATTTCTGTCTCTATAAATTGTGAAGGGCGACTTCTCCCGGATTTCGGTGTTCTCAGATACAGGTGGTAATCAGGGGAAAGCCACAAACGACATAATGTGCAATTGTCCAAATCTCCGAACGCTGCTTCGGAAGCGGGCGTGGCCATATTACGCATGCGTAGTTATTGCCGACACAATCGTCCAAATAGAAAGAGAGGCTTAGACAAGAATGGATAGAAAGTATGCGATTTACGTAGGGAAAATCAACCGATGCAGTAGGAACCGTACAACGTTGCCAATGTGTAATAATTTTCTTCGGTATATGTTCCATATTAAAAGAACCAAATGTTATTAATAAATTTTACTTTCTACCTGCTTAAAGTAAGTTTACATCATCGTTTAAATGGCCACAAATATGACAAGACAAAACAAAACAGCACTTACAAAGCATGAAGATCAAACTGCACACAAGTTCAATTATCAGGAAACCAAGACACCTACCTACTAGACTGAACTTCATCAACAATAAGCGAAATTTCTGGAAATGTTTTACATAAAACAAATGGCTAGAATTGGGAGAGATCTGAATATACCGAAAAATGTTAAACTGGATAAAGGGGACTGTCTCAATGTAATTAAAAAATCAACATATAAAAAGTTTGATAATAAATGGAAAAAGAGCTCTGAAGAGCTGTCAATTTAAAGGTAAACATTATTCTCAAATAAGTGAATCCTTCCCTTTTTCCAAATGGTTTTCGAAATTTCCGTTTATAGATAGAAGTCACATTACAACTATTATTAGAATGCGTACTAATTCAGGACATTCAGGTTTTGGCAGTTTGGCAATAGGTTGTGTTGTACAATGACCATTTTTAATTATTTTTTATATGTCAGGAAAAATCGTCGATGAGGTATGTACTGGTCTAATATTATATTTTTCTTATGAGTTTGATCCAAACTTCATCAGTTATTATGAATAATCTTGGTAAATTTGTTTTTGCTTTCAGTACAGTTACAAGAATTGTCTGTTTTGTATTCAATATCATCAATAGACATGTTGGTTAGGCTACAAGTACCACAGTAACCCATTATTAAAGCAATCTTGAAAGAGAAAATCATTGTAAAAATAAAAATTAAGTATGCAAATTTAATAAACTCACCTTTATTGCAAGATACCTACTTCTCATCTAATGCTTCATTAATAAATCGTGTGTCATTAAATTGTAAGATTCTCAATTTTTTGGGTTCATAGCCTTTCGATAATCTTTTCAATAATATAATAAGTTTATTAAATTTCGATATATCGGTGTTTTGGTCAATATTTAGCATCGGTCGTAGTATTGAATAACTTCTCCAAATTGTCGAACTTTATCCATTATCTCAAAATAAGCAATCATCACATTTTCACTGACAATTTCAACATTGTTCTGGGAACACCAATTTACAAAAATCTTTGACTTCTGAGGTAGTAGTTTGTCTGTAGTACTTAATGCTATTTC
>MU195623.1:819-15129 GCA_016904865.1 Pissodes strobi
TTTTATTTAACTTTGTTTTATTAAATACATTTCATTTCTCACATTTAAATTTCCTAATACACACATATATTCTTATAATATAATTTTAACATATTAAGTTCCAATACAAACTTTACTCTGTCTTTGTTCTTTAAGAACTCGCTACACACTTGTACACCTTTTTTACAAAACTCAGCATGTTGCATATAGTTCTCATACCACAGTATATCTTGAGCTTCAGCATCATTTCCCGCAAGCGCATAAAACCGCGAACAGGCTTCCGACATCAAAAAGTTTTCATAAAGTTCTAACACAAAGTTCTCCATATCTTACACAAATACTTCAAATTGAAGTTCTCCCAATTCTTCTTCTGCCAATTTTATCACATCTAATATAGTTGGATCTCCTATATATTTCTTCAAACTAACCACTTCAACAAAAAATCCCAATTGTTTCAGTTCAACTACAAACTGCAATACATTGAAATTTTCGAAGTATTGAGCACAAGCGGACGCACCTTTCGAATAATGTTCCGCAAACTCACAATAAAAGTCAACATATTCTGGTCTGCTATGCATAGAATTATAATAATTATCTGAAGTTAATTGGTTAAATTCTTCATGTAACTTTTTCACAGCCTCATCCATAACTGTTAATGTATATAACTAACAGCGACTAAATGATCGTAAGTATCAAAGTTTCTTATAAACAGAAAATTCCTTTTTATTATCACATTGATGTTCTGGGAATGATATAAACTAGTTCATTATCTTCTTCATTATTATCACCATCTAGAATAGTTTCAAAAATATCTACAATTGATTTAGTTTCTTTCACAATAGCTCTTTTTTGATTAGTATATTTTATATTAATGTAATCACAATGACTTCTACACAATGGACAAACATCCTTCGTTTTTAACCATTCTGTCAAGCAATCTAAACAAAATTTGTGTTCACACCAATTTGGTGTGCAAATGTTTTCTTTTTTCAAAAAACTAAAACAAATAGGGCATTCCTCTTTCAAATACACTTCACTTTTTTTCTTTTTTGAACTAACTGTTTCCGAACTAATTATTTCTGAATTGACCCTCTTAAGTACTCGATTTCTTAATTTGAGTTCTTCCATTGAAAACTAAACTGTGAAGTGAAGAAACATACAGAACTGCTGGTTTTATTATGTTTATTTAAGAGGGGAGGGGAAAAGTCAGGGTCAGGGGCAAGGTCAACATATATGTAGATAAGGATGGGAAATGTATTAATTACATGATGAGAAAGACTCCTCAGTAAGCAAAAGAGAGAGAGCCCTCACGGAGGATAAGGTAATTACCTCCTCCGTGAGGACTCACTCTCGTTAACACACTACTAAGAATGATCCAAAGAAGAGTAGTAAGCATGCTCTATTGAAGTGAAAATAATCGTAATAGATTAATTAAAATGACAGACTTGGAGCAAAGAACAAATTCAGTTCCGACCTATAAGCCAAATCTTTTTATTTATCGTGGATTGAGCTTCCTGTGCTCTCAAGAGGGTATTATCTGCAAAACGCAGATGGTTCAGTCATTCTCCATCAATGTTGACACTTATATTTTTCTGATATCTTTAAACATAAATTCCTGAGAGAGATACCATATCATTAAACCTATTTACTGCACAAATAGGTTTAATGATATGGTATCTCTCTGACGTACACACTCCTTATTCTATTTTGACCCTTGCACTCTTCCTATATGTTATACAAAATGCATTTTTTATATAACGAGATTCCCATAAGTAGTAAGTATGATTATATTTTAGTTTATTCCCTCATATGCAATATTTTTATATTATCGAATAAACTATTTTGAATTTGTATTGTTTTCTCAAAGTTCGAGTTTATAGTTTGCAAGATTTCCATATTCTTATTTCGTACATAGGCACCCTGCAATAATTCTGACTTTATAGCACATTTCTATTTGATTTTAGTTGATTTCGATATTTTATTATTCAAGACCACACGTAAATTAAATACTTCTGCATTACCTCCCCCAGGAGATGTAGAAATCAGTTCCATCAATAACTGATAAATAGCTTCATTACAAGTATTTGGCCTAATATCAATGCCATGCTCACTTTTTTAATTATTCGACTTGCGTTTCCTATACTTATTCCAATCCTTACAGATATCAACAGTATAATAATTCGTATCTTAATAATTAAAGCACATATTTCTGTTTGGCAGAATGTTTCAAAGTCTTGGAAAAACAATGAATATTAAATTTATAGTCCTTTTAAAAATGCAAAACTGACTTTTAATAAACAACACGGTTCTCACAAATCTAGAGATACTGAGATTGCCGCGATGAATTTTGTTGCGAACATTGTAACTAGCCTTAAGCGTTGGTTGCCAAATATGTAACCTTATTTGCTAATTGCCAAGTTTACTCAGCGAATTCAATTTTTTTAAATGGCGTGAGTCGAGGAGTTGGCAGTTAGGGTAGGGCGGCACTATTTTTTTCTACAAGAAAATTATCAATGAATATTGATCCTTGAAAATAGGGTAATAAAATTTTGTAAAATACCCTGTAAAAGAACGTCGAAGAAATTTGAATACACAGATTAGTTAATATCTTGACTGCAATTTATCAAAATAAACATCAGGATTACAATATTTTTTTTATGTTCGGCACACACACAAAAGGGAAATCCTATACCACTCAACGAGCGGTGCGTGTGCGGATAAGATGGTGGATGTTGCACTAGAAGCGCTGTAGGTTGTAGTTTTCGCGAAATACGTTACTCGGAAGTCCATTCCGGGTCGAGGCAGTCCTCCAGATAAAGGAGTCCCGTAACAACGACGTCATGCGTGTTCGCAACTGAATCGTATGGTGATGAGCAGCTTGTAGCTGACGGGTGTTTCTGTTTGGAACAACTCTGGGCGGAATCATAAGTGCCAGCTCGTTCGAACAACTTCCGTAGTAGTATCGATAGTAAAGAGATAGGTCCGCCACTTTTCTTCGATGTTCAAGGCTATCAAGGTCTTTAGGTCTATGTGTCATTTACAAGACGGACTGCTCTCCTCTGTATGGAGTCCAATATCTTGAGCAAGTGTTTGGGTGCCGAGCTCCACACATGGGAACAGTATTCCAGAGATGGTCTTATTTGGGCCTTATAGAGCAGTAAGAGCTGATGAGGTGTATACAACTTTTTTACTCTATAGAGTGCTCCTAGCTTTTGTGCTGCTGCCTTGGCGTTTTTTATTGACGTGATTGCACCAAGACATGTTATTTTCTACGTTGATGCCCAGCAAGCTTATGGATGAAGCCAGAGTCACTGTTTGTCCTGTCATTAATAAGTCAGTTCCTGCGGTGTTTGCTTTTTTTGAGAAGACAGCTGCTAGAGTCTTTGCTGCGTTAAACTGGACATTATTTTCCTCACCCCATTCCACGATGGCGTTCATATCCTCATTGATGGCAGCAATCTGATTTTCTCGCTCGCATTGGGAACGAGCAGCGGTCATTGGAGTCCGCGACATGAATGAGGATATAAGAGTGCTGTCTTCTGCAAAGCTGTAAATAGAATTGTTGGTCCTGTCTAACAGATCGTTGATATAGAGCAAGAACAGTGTGGGAGATAATATACACCCTAGAGGAACTCCGGCATTGATTTTAAATTCCTCCGAGAGATGTCCATCAATACCAACTCGGATGATTCGATCTCTTAAGAAATTGGTAACTCATAGAAGCAATGCTGGTGGTAGTTCGTATGCTGTCAATTTGCTTAACAATCCGTCATACCACACCCTATCAAATGTTTGGATATGTCGAGAGCCAGTGCACCAGATTCGCCGTAGCTCTCGATGGCTTTGGTCCACAGGTAGATCACGTAAGTCAGAAGATCTCCCATTGATCTGTGCTTGCGGAAGCCATACGGTCCTGTGGCCTTGTTAGTGTCTAGACTTTTGAGTATTCGTTTCACTTCGCGTTGGCGAAATACCAGACCTGGTATTGAGGAATTGATCTTGATCCGTTAGGACAGTTGAGAAGCTTGTTCTTGATCTACTCGTTATGTCCCTCTTTGCTCTCGTCAATGGTCCGCTTACACTGGTTTCTAGTCGTGACGAATATATTTCGATTTTCGGCTGTCGGATCTCGGCGCCATTTGCGGTACGCGGCATATTTGGCTTTGACTGTGCTTGAGCAGTTTTTCCCAAACCATGGTTTTCTGTTTGAGATACGTTTCATAGAAAAGGGGATGAAAGCTTCCATACCAGCTAGGATAATTTGAGTTATCTCATCAGCAGATTCAGTGGTGTTTTGATTTCTAAAGCAGACACCTTTCCAAGGAAAAGAGAGATACAACTCGCGAAGATCACTCCACTTTGCAGATTTGTAGTGTCAAAAAACCGTATTTATTAAAAAAATTAGACTTACACAACTATTTTGGGACAATTAATCCTAGCTCAAATCAATTTGAGGTTCTAAGTACACTCTTTTAAACCAATGAGAAGATTCTCTTGTTAGATATCTTACCGATATTACAAGAATAATAAATCGAAGCAACATAAGATACTACTTGTTAACTATGCATTATAAATTTAAGATTAATATTAATATTACCAAATTCTTATTGTATAGGTAGAGCTAGTAACTATATGTAAGTATAATGAAATAAATATTAGCCACTTATCTTAAATCAATCGCACAAACAGTCCTCAATAACACCAAATCAATAAATTAAACTGTGAGGTAAATATGTATATATACAGCTGTTAAATATCTATAGGTAAACGATTTCAGCTCAAGTCGATTCCAAAATCAAGGCGACCAATTAAATTTGCAAATTTCAATTAAGTGAAACAAATTACTGTCATGAGCTTTACAGCCAAGTACAGTAAAATTAACTCAATCAGCTATTCTAACACTAACCAAATTACATATCTAACTAACTAAAAATAAAATTAAGCATCTCTTTTAAAGGTAAGCTCGATAAACAGGATAGCTATATCGGTAAGTGAATGAGAATTAACGATAATATAAACGATAGACCTCAAACGACATAGTCGTATAATTATAAATTCATTAATCAAAATAATAGATAACGAGAAAAGATATACGGCAATTCAGACAACTAACTTACAGTTGATAATTATACATTTATTAATCAAAATAATAGATAGCGAGAGACGATATACGGTAATTCAGACAACTGACTTACAGTCGTTAATTATAAATTCATTAATCAAAATGATAGATACTACGTTGGGGTTTGGAACCTTCGGCAACATGCATTAAAACAGAGTTTTATCCACAATACCGAAACAGAATTTTTGCACTCGACGCGCGTTTCGCTAACCATGTTAGCATCATCAGAAGATGATTATTAGAGTTTTAATCATCTCCTGGTGATGCTAACATGGTTAGCGAAACGCGCATCGAGTGCAAAAATTCTGTTTCGGTATTGTGGATAAAACTCTGTTTTAGAAAATGATAGATAACGAGAAACGTTATACGGCAATTTAGGCACAAAGAAATAAAATTGATTTTACTATTCTAGACACACCGTCGCCATCTTGAAGTAAATAACCATGTGGTTGCGTCGCTCAGATAAAAAACCTTGGTACGACTAACTGACGGCGTCGGCGGAAAGAAGAAATTATGTCCCACAGAAGGAATCCTGTCCCTCAAAAAGACCCTATTTAAATGATTCTGTCCCTCAGAAAGACCCTAGTTAAATGATAAATAATTTTAGCCATCTTAAATAGAAACACTCGTGTCGAACATACCTTTAAAAAAAAGGTACCACACTGGTTCTTCACACAACGTTTATGGATGATAAGGACGGTATTTTTAGAAAATATACATTCCACTGAATTCGCTTAATACTGCAACGACACTATCAGGCGGTAGTTAGACCTAAGGGTCAAAAATATTAAAGATAAATTCCTGCTCGCCTGCTCGCCTTGAGTGTTCAGGCAAGAAGGGCTATCAATTTTCTCACCAACGAATATACAGTCCATTATAATATTTCGGAAAGTAAAGCCATTTGAATTCTGAAAATTGGTACCGTAAGGTTTTCAAAGACGCTCTATTCGAATAAAATAACAGCAACGTTGTGCGACTTCCGGTTCTACCGGAAGTAGATGTCAACTTATTTGGATTTTGCGGAGAATTCTAGACATATGTCATGAATAATGTCCTATACCTATCTCCAACTGTTTTTGAAATATTGACAGTTGAAAATCGACCATTTACAAAGTTTGACAGCCTGTGACATCTAAACGGCTAAAGATAGAGCAAAATGGTCACTTTCCTATCTTGGTTTTTCATAAGCTATCGTTTGACACTAACTTTAGATTTAACCAGAGGTTAAATTTAACCGGAATGTCTTAACCATGAAATTTTAATTAACAAATCATTTCTTATGAAACATGATTTATTTATCGCAGGTTCGACGGATATTTAAGGAATAAGAAACAAAATCTTAAAATAGCAAATTATGATGTATGATAGTTCATACAAGGTAATTATTTGTGGCGATCCACAGAGTTCTAATTTAGCACCCGTTTTATATATGGTGGCTGCGAGGAAAGTAGTATATGAGAAAAAAATTTACTGAAGAATAAAATTAACTATCAGGGATGGTTTGTGCATGCTCAAAACTCCAAAAATAAATGTTTTATTTCTCAATTTTTTTTTTCAACGTGAACGTTATTAATGGTTTGAGGATAATTTAAAAAATAAAATTTGCTATGTTTCAAATGTTAAAAATATAAAAAGAACTCTAGATACGAAAAATCTTGTTCGCTAAATAAGTTTCGCCATAGTAAACGTCATTATTTTTAGACAAAACAAAGGAATCATGCAATAGTCATACTGATACAATTATGCCCATAGGATAATCATACCATTACGCCTGACTGAAGCGGTGCCCCGTATAACGAAGCAACTGATTTTCAATACTGGAAGAACGAACATCATAAAACATAGAATCGACACTGGAAGTGCTCACCCCATAAGGCAGCATCCTCGGAGGTTGCCAGTGACGAAGCAGCAAGAGGTTACCACATTACTCAACAAAATGCTTGACGATGGAATTATTGAAGAATCATCAAGCCCATGGTCGTCTCCTGTTGTCTTAGTCACCAAGAAGGATGGGACTACCAGATTCTGCGTGGACTATAGAAAGCTCAATGACGTCACCAAGAAAGACAGCTATCCACATCCCAGAATTGATGACACGTTGACGACACTAGCAGTTTCTCATTGGTTCTCAACACTCGATTTAAAGAGCGGCTACTGGCAAGTGGGCATCGACGAACAAGATAAGGAAAATACTGCCTTTTCTACCGGAAGTGGTTTATATCAGTTTAAAGTTATGCCCTTCGGACTATGCAATGCCCCCGCTACTTTTGAGCGTCTTATGGAAGTTGTTCTACGAGGCCTCACTTGGAAGACATGCCTGGTCTATCTTGATGATATAATGGTAATGGGAAAAACTTTCGAAGAGCACCTACAAAACCTGCATGGAGTTTTTACTAGAATCAAGAATGCTCAGCTCTTACTGAATCCAAAAAATGAATGTTTCTTTTCCAACAAAAAGTTGCATGTCGTGTCAACAGAGGGAATCCAAACCGACCAACGGAAGATTACAGCAATCAAGGACTGGCCTCGTCTTCGCGACAAACATGAACTGCAGAGCTTCCTTGGACTATGTACTTATTATAGAAGATTTGTTGAAGGATTTGCAAATATAGCTGCACCTCTACATAAGCTCACTGAAGAACGAGCAAATTATAACTGGGATCATAACTGTGATGCTGCGTTCAGGAAATTAAAAGCGGCTCTATGTTCTAGTCCAATATTGGGATATCCGGAACAAAAGGGTAAATTTGTATTGGACACAGACGCAAGAAACACCGGCATCGGAGCAGTTTTATCGCAAGTACAAGCAGGAGAAGAACGAGTTATCTAATACTACGGTTGAACACTTTCGAAACCTGAACGTAACTACTGTGTAACCCGAAAAGAGCTTTTGGCCATAGTACGGTCTGTTGAGCATTTCCATCAATATCTATATGGACAAGAATTTATAATAAGAACTGATCATGCAGCACTTAAATGGCTTTTGGATATGAAACAGCCTGAAGGACAGGTTGCCAGATAGCTTGAAAAGTTACAACAATATAACTTTAAGGTTAAGCACAGGGCGGGGAGATTGCATAATAATGCAGATGCTTTATCCAGAAGGCCATGCGAGGATAATTGTAAGCATTGCCAAAGAATAGATCAACGTGAAGGAATTACTCCCATTAGGCAAATGAAATTTAAGGTTGATCAGCAGTGGACCACAGAGCAACTTAAAAAGGATCAGCTTGAAGATAGTGAAATAGCACTATTGCTGAAAGCTAAAGAAGAACATCAATCAAGACCAAGCTGGAGAGATTTCAACTAAAGGATTTGCTTTTAAAACTCTGGTGGAAAATGGACTTCTTAAACGAGCCTGGGAAAGCGCCGATGGAAAAGTAGTGAAGACACAGTTAGTGGTACCAAGGGGGAAGATATCGGAAGTTCTGGAAGAAGTTCATAATGGAGTCTGGTGGTGCTCATCTCGGAGTGAACAAAACGATTGACAAGATCCGCGACAGATTTTGCTGGGTCAACTACTGCCAGGATGTGAAATCGTGGTGTCGACAATGCTCAACTTGTGCCGCAAGTCAAGGACCCAAAACAAGATCTAGGGGCAAAATGAAAGTATAATGTGGGCCTACCGTTTGAACGTATCGCCATTGACGTAGCTGGCCCTTTTCCAGAAACAAATAATGGTAACAAGTACATTTTAGTGACTACTTCAGTAAATGGCCTGAAGTCTTTGCGATTCCCAATCAAGAATCTGTTACCATAGCAGAGGTCCTTGTGAATAACCTATTCAGCAGATTTGGTGTTCCGTTAGAGCTGCACTCAGATCAAGGACGCAACTTCGAATCCAAGATTTTTCAGAAAGTCTATGATTTACTCAACATCCATAAAACACGGACTACCGCCTTACATCCACAATCAGACGGGGTTGAGAGGTTTAATAAGACCATTGAAGAACATTTGTCAAAGGTCGTAGATGAGCATCAGAAGGATTGGGACCAACACATACCACTATTTTTGATGGCCTATAGATCAGCAGTTCATGACACGACAGGACTAACACCAGCCATGGTTTTATTTGGAAGAGAACTCCGTTTACCCTGTGACTTATTATTCGGAACGCCAGACAACCAGGATATGGAAATTCAAGACTACGCGGACTCTCTTAAGGAAAAGTTACTATACATCCATGAATTAGTCAGAGAAAACACGGAGAAAGCCAGTGACCGAATGAAGACACGATATGATCTCAGAGCTAATTCTATAGGATTTCAGACGAACGATAAAGTCTGGTTATATAATCCGCAAAGGAAGAAAGGAAGATCTCCCAAGCTAACGCCAGTATGGGAAGGACCCTATACAGTCATCAAAAGAATTAATGGTGTAGTGTATAGAATTCAGCGTAGCCCCAGAAGCAAACTGAAAGTTGTCCACCTCGACAGGCTGAAAGCATATCACGGACATGAAGTATCGGATCGGGACGATCAGGTTCAAGAGGGAGGCAATGTCACGACTAACAACCATCCGAATGTTTTTGTGCTACCCTATAGAACTGGCCTTGCAGCGTCCCGCGTCTATGTATGAGTCATCGCCGCGCCGGCCGGCCGCAGGAACGCTGGAATTATCTCGATGCCTTGGTCGAGAATCATATAGAGTGGCCTCGCTTCTTCCCGAGTATTCGTGATAGATTTGAGATTGTATATGAGGATCAGACCTAAGGCGAATAGTAGTTAGTTAATGATTGAGTGTTGAATTGTAAAGAGCTATTAGTGGTAAAGTTATAAGAGTAGTTTAGTGCGTTAAATTGTATACAGTGGTAGAGAATAAAGAGAGTATTATTTAAAACAGTAAAGTTGTAATTTCGTTCAGAACCCACGGGAAAAACGTAACAGTATTTTTTATTCATTTTGGGCATGCCTTGGGTTAGATTTGGTTAGTTCCTGTTCTTTGAGCCCCCGTAGCGAGCGAAGCGTCATGTGTGAAGTGAAATAATACATTCGGCTGATTAGGTGCCGCGCTAGGTCAAGCTCCAAGTACTGCTTTTTATCATTTTGACAAGAAAATATCCGATTCAGTTATTTGAACACAATAATTTGATACGTTGTCTTTTGCGATACACCGAGCACAATGGTTACTGTATCGGCAACGTTTAGGTTACATAATACTCGTCTAAGATTGAAATTATGGAATCATTATAACTGAGTTACGAGGGAGTATCAATGTACATCAGCTGCCAACCAACGATTCAATCAGCAACTGCTCAAGTACCTCGCGAGACCAACAATAATTAGCGATAACCAATACGGCTTCTGCAATCAGAGATCGACAGAAGATATATTGGCCTATATCACACATATATGGAGTAGGACAATTGAAAACTACGGAGAATCTCGATCGATTGCGTTAGATATTTCGAAGGGATTCGACAGAGTTTGGCATGACGGATTGCTCAACAAACTGCCGTCCTTCGGACTGCCAGCGTCTCTCTGCGGCTGGCTTGCCAGTTTCCTTACGAACCGATCTCTGCACGTTGCAATTGATGGACACATCTCAGACACATTCGCCATAAATGCGGAAGTGCCTCAACGCGCAATACTTTCACCAACTCAGATTTTCATCTATATCAATGACCTGCTAACCGAAACCAATAATCCTGTTTACAGTTTTGCAGATGGCAGTAGCCTTATCACTGCAGACAGGAGCAGATTACAACAATTAATCAAGATCTGGAGAAGGTTCAAACTTAGCACGACAGAAATTTGGTCCAATTTAATGCTGCAAAAATTCAAGCAGCCACGTTTACCAAGAAAGCCAATGCGGTGTGCCCTGACATCATTATGGCAGGATCGATGTCCGACATTCCTTCATCCTCGTCATTCCTTCATCCTCGTCAATTGGACTACTGGGTGTCTTGGTCAACAGCAATAAGTCCTGGCATGACCACGTTGCTAACATCGCAAAGTCAGGCTCGCAGAAGCTTGGTGCGCTATTTCGCAACAAAAACTATATACACCGCTCTACAAAGCGCAAATAAGACCGTGCTTAGAGTATTGCTGACACATCTGGTGTGCCACACCTAAGAAAACCTTAAAGCTGATGGATTCCTTTCAGAAGAGAGCTGTGCGTCTCGTCGGCGACCCGGAGGCATATTTATATCTATCACACGCTATCGCTCATCCCGAGAGCCGAACGTAGTTTCTTATCTATCACATGTTATGCAAACGCGCCTTCATAACTATCACCTGTAATCGCTAAATAAACTGTATTTTAATTTCCCAGCGAAAACAGAAGTCTTTTAATCTGGAGGTGTTCTCACCTCCAGATTAAAAGACGCACCTTTTTTATGAATATTATGCTGAATATTATTGGAAATTTGTTATTCCAAACTCGATTTTTGTATCCTATTATACAGGGTGTAAATAAATAAGTGCGAAAAAAATCAGGGGGTGATTCTTGGGTTAGTTTGGCGCCAGGCATCACTTGTAAACTTTGTTAATGTATCGTTGTTGTCTGCGTTTCTAGGTTATGTCTTATTTAAATAACAGTAATAAAATAATTTACCTCCGTTTCTTCTTTTGTTGACAAATTCACTCTAAAGGAACAATCATCAATGTGATTATAACTATAGTTTATGGGTAAGGATAAGTTCATCTTTAGGTTTATGCAAAATAAAATAAAAAACAATATACAGCCTCGGATACAACTACAGGTGAAGAACTACTACTGTCTACTACTGTATTTAATCGGAAAGACAACATTTTTGGCGATCGCATGTGCTAGTTAAAGAGGCGCGTTTGCAAAACATGTGATAGATAAGAACTGCGTTCGGGCATCGCTCGCTTTGCAATAGCGTGTGATAGATATAAATATGCGACCCGGAGTTGACCCGGGATCTGGATAGTCTGAAACACTGCAGACATGTGGCCGAGCTTTCCCTGTTTTATAGATATTTTCACGGCAGATGTTCCCAGTATTTGGCCCGCATCATCCCGCTCTCAGCAGCACCTGTCAGACAGTCACGACAGACGGTTAGGGCGCACCCGTTCGTCGTACAACTGCAAACACCTAGAACGTCGCTTTACAAGGACTCCTTTATGTGGCACACTGCATCACTGTGGAACTCACTCCCAGGACATCTGTTTCCCCCTAATTACAAACTACAACTGTTTAAGAACCGTGTCAATCAACATCTTCGCGCAAACACCGCTCGTCTAGTGCTATACGATTTCCCTTACTGCCATAAAAATAAACTCACATAGTAATATCGTGTCCGAGGGAGAAAGCAAAACACCCATTTCCCAGGGTATAGAACAAAGCCATCAACAAATTGATACATTTGCCTAATATAATATTTTAATATTATATGCTTCTTTGCGTACTGTATGCAGCAACAAATAAAACTTACCTTAGAAATCACCACTCTGCACTCCAACAAGTCACAGCAATGGTGCAATATATCAAATGCCAACTCCAAAACTAGTAAATCGTGACTTCGACTGACCTGATCCATTTCTTTCACAATTAAAGCTATTATGGAATGTAACAAAGATACACTACTCGGTGTTTTTCTTGGTCCAGAACCTGCTACTGAACTGGTTAATGGAAGAGATCGGCAAGCTGAAAAAAATAAATGCCCATTGCTGTCACTGATTCATAAATCAAAAGTCAATAATTTTAAGTATGGGCCAGCAAACCATGCTAAATATTCTAAATAAATGCGAAAAAAATTACATTTCCTTATTTTCTCAGCTGTAAACTGAGAAGCAATCACCCATCTCGGGATTCAGCGCCGGTATTAGTCTCGATAGATTTTTTCTTTAAATTTTGGAAATCAATCTACGTGTTCTTGCAAACTAAGTTGTTTTGAGAAGAGCATTACATGTTATAAATTATCTAATTTTGTGTTACAATCTCGCGTTTCTTCTAGGTAATTTTTGAAATTTGATATCAGTAACAGTACGGTATACGTGTGTATATTTACTAATCAGAACATTCTATTATTCTAACGATACTGACAAAATCTTACCTTCTGGACAGTCCAACGTGTACACAGATAACATCCTAAGAACGTCAGTGGTATAAGAATTTTGAAAGACAAACCATATCCAAAGCTTATGTATAATATCTGCTAAATTTAAACTGGCAGCTAAAGACTTAACATTTTCACTATTTAACATGAAGTTAGTGAGCAATCCAATTAGATCTCCAATTTCCTGTAATATTGGACATATCCTTTTTTTGTCTTGTACCCTTCGCAGATTTTCAATTGACTCTAAACTCAGTTTTATGTGATAATCTCTTAGTTCCTTCACTATGATTTCCATAAACTCTTTTTGCAATGCATACTTTTTTGCTTCGTGTGAAATGCAGAGTATGCCTGTTAGGGCGGCAATTACTAACGATTTTTTCTTCACAATTTGGTTATCTCCTGTTAGTTTACAATGAGGAAGTTTAATGTTCACAATTTCGAACAAATATAGTAATATTTTACAAAGTTCCCCTCCTACCATAAGCGCATCATCTGAACTATCAACTATACTAACTTCAATGTCCTCTACATTCTCTGACCGAATTTGTTTGGTTACTTTACCAAAGTATGCCTCTTCAAGAATATTATTCTTATATTTGTTATAATTCTTAAGATTTTTTTTATTCAAATTAACTGATTTCTTCTGGGGTTCGACATTTTCAATATTTTCTTTGGAGGATAACATGAGAACTGTTTTAGGCGTTCTAACGGTGTCTAGTATGCTTTCCATCGAACACTCTTTGGATGCGTCATTTTCAGATTTAATTGACGCTACTCGGCATTCTATGCGTAGCAACGCTACCAAGATGGTTAAAGATGAATTTTGCAAATCTAAAAACCAAATATTAAGGTCAATCAATGAGAACACAGAAATTTAGTAGCTGTAGGAAAACGTTATAAAAAAATACCATTATGGGTTGGCCACAATCGCCTGCGATCGTTCTTTACCTAGCGCCTCGATATTCATAGTGACTTTCTTAAATGATTAAATTTAAAAATTTAATCATTTAAAAAGTTTCTTAATTAAGTTTGATTTATGTACCGGGTGTTTCACTATAAATGGACCCCCCCTTTAACTTTCTCAATTGACGTTTTAGAAAAAAACGTTCAATACAAAAAATAAAGGGGATGAAGTGAAGTTTTTTATGGCATAGCACTTTTGTATACAGGGTGTCCCATAAATGCA
>JAEQML010073115.1:0-15126 GCA_016904865.1 Pissodes strobi
AATTGACAGAGAACTTTATTACTCGGTGTTACAACGAAAGCTAAGTACTAGGTCGAACAAAGTCAAGTAAAAAGTTGTTGTTGCAAACAGGTGCACCTATAGGTGCATCTCGGTGCATTGAGTACATTGCGATAACAAACTGCTGACTCCATGGTTCTCACGGCTTCTGGGGACCATTGGCGTATCATAACTAGCCTTTTACATATATAACACAATTCTTAACCAACGCAAATATTATCTAATACAAAGTTGACCTAATCATCATGATTCTGAGTCAAAAACAGATTTTGTTCAATAATTCCTGTATACTGCTTAAAGCCGCTGACACATTTTGAACGAGAAGGTTTCCATTCGTTCGCGGGTGTGGACGGTAACGGGCCGTCCTACGTGAGCGATTTGCAGCGAACTGCGGCTTTAAACTCATAGCACAGTTTATACCGTACCGAATTAACTCTACCGCCTCTTTCAGACGATACGGATTTTAGCCGGTCCGGTTTATTGTAGTCCAATAGTGCATTAAACTAATTGTCACAAGGTTTTAATGCACCACTCACGTTAAAACCAATACAACCGGACCGGCTAAAATCCGTATCGTCTGAAAGAGGCCTTAGTCGGCTGCTTTGATGTCGATGAAGCCAGATTTGACTTTTTCATGCTTTCCTCATCTTTCGCGCATGCCCTTCATACATTAAAAATGTTAGGTTTTAATCGCTAGCTGGAACTCAACAGAGACGGACTGGGCTTAATTTAGTTTACATTTTTAGTAAATTTTAAACATGATATTTAAGTGATATTGGTAAAAAAAGATATCTGGTAAACGTGATCGAGAATGATCAGTCATTTATACATAACCATGAATATAATGTTTATAAGTGTAAATAAATAGATAAATAATTTGATAGGGACATATAGAATATCAATTTTTAGAGACAATACAATATATTTATTCCGACAACAAATTGTTTAAAATTGGGAAGGGTATAAAACCATGCAATATGTATTCTTAGAATTTTTCAAGTTATATACTCGTAAATGCAATATAATAGAGGGTGCTCAAATTAAAAATATATTACTTTGCTTAACTAATTAAGTATTTATATAAAATATGCTCTTTCATTTAACTATTAATAAATACTGCACTAGTTTTTTATAAACATTTCAGTCACATAATTTTACTAAAGTCTCTTAAAGAACGTCATAATAATCATAATAATATGTTACACAATATGTCCTAATAATTGTGATGGTACCTATAAAAACAATTACTTACCGGTCATTATTTTCAAAAACCCCTAATATGATAGTTAACTATTGAACGAATTATTTATTAAACATATACGAGGTATCTAATTAAAACTTATGAATTTTATTTTTATTTTTTACCAACCAATAGGAGGTTAAGTTGGTAGGTACAGTCGGACTTGCCGCTGATGCAGTTCGGCGGCTGAGGGGCAGAGGAAAAAAACCCTACAAAAACAGGTGGCGGCGAAGGCCGTCAGTAGCAGTAGTTTTGTTTTTAACTGTTTTGATAGGGGCTGAGTGAAATCAATTTTTTTTTATCGCATTCTTTTCAAAACTTATTGCCCGTGCCGTTGACTATAGGTAGGTGGGTTTAGGGAAGTGGAATAAATTACACAAATTACTTATGTATTTAAAAACTTTTATTAACGAAATGGTTCAGCCATTTATAGCAATAAAACCATTAAAGGCTAGGCTACCTCAAGAAAAATAAATGTTAATATTAAAGCGCATAAGACCAATAATCAATTGATTGATTATTCTTGGTAGGTAGGGGTTTTACTCAGTGAGAGCCAGGTTAAAAATATGGTGTATATTTATATTATTTATTATATTACATATTTAATGAAAACGTATATGGGCAAATGACCAAACAAAAAACAATTCAAGTACAGTTTGTTTAATAAAATTTAAATAATTATTACATATACAGAAGAATCGCGCATAACAGCAATAAATAAATAAAAAACTAAACTTTTATAATATACTTCTCAGGGCCATATAACGTACACTCAAGATACAAAAGTAAACAAAATTATACCTTAAGGAGTTTCATAGTAACCCGTAAGTACAGTACAGTTAAAGTAAGTACAAGTAAGGTGTCAAGTAAGTACAGTTAAATGACTAACTCAGTAAAATAATACCTAAAATTGCTAGAACCACTGAATAAGATTTACCAACAATTTTTAATGGCATAAATAAATAATTACTACAAGGGTAACCGTGTGTCAAAACAGTATCCAGTATCTAGTTTTACGATGGAGAAAAAAAATTAACTCTAAAAATATGACATCTGGTTCCTTGCCACGGTGTTTGCTTTACATTATAATTTTGTTATACATAAATAATATAAATTTTTTTAAAATCAAAATTATGCAAATGCAAAACTTATCTTTGATGATGCTAAATTTGGCTTAATTTTTAATGTCTAATTTATCATTTACAGCAATGTTATTCTTTATTATATAAATCAATTCATGAAATTCCAACCTTTGGTGGTTTGGTTTAGTTTTTGTCTTCTTGTTTGTTTGTAATTTAATGTATGGTTATTTTACGTTATACTTGGTCGGGATAAACAAGTGCTTTTATTATTGCTTAAAACCATAAAGAGGGGTATGGTATCTTAATGAACCACTTTTAATGGACAGTATAATATAGGGTGGTGAGATAAATTGAAACATGTATTCGGTATTGATATAATTTAATAATGCAGGTGTAAATTGCATTTAAATGTGATAGATATAAATGAACAGTGTTTTCTATGTTAAATAGAAATTACATATACAGTTCTTAGAATAGTTGCAGGCATTCGTCTTCGTCCATTCAAGCATAAAACTAATATTACAAAAGGCTTCTTAAAATTAGAAATGTCTACAAAAGAGTCTTGATTGTTTGATTTAAAAATGAGTTTTTATCTTTCTTATTTTAATACTTCGTTCTCCAACTTAGCAACTTTCACACAGCATACCTTTTCACTTTGACTGCTTTACCTGCCTTGCTTTACAGAAATTCGACCAGGAATGTCAGTCCGCCTTCCGCCATTTTATGTTCCATTTTCCAAAGGGGATGCTATCGTTTCTGACTTCGAAGAATTGCTTTAAAAAAACCCAAAAGGAGGTCTTTGTCCAACCTTGGACAAAGATAACTGAGGTGCACGAAATATTCTCTAATATTTGTGCATACAAGAGAAATTGCCCAAAAAGGAATTTGACCTTTTGGCGCGAAGAGGTACTTGCTGGAGCGCGGTGAGGATACCGATCCAGCAACGTGGAGTGTTAGCAAAGCACTGACTTGAATTTGTCTTCGAGCTGGTCGCCTTCTGGCGCCAGACCAAATAAAAAGTGGGGAGTTGCCGCTGTGCCGAATTCATTTGAGACTAAGAGCCATGACACACACAGCGGTTTTTGCCGAATCGGCTGCCGAGTCGGACGCCGACTCGGCGCGTATAATATACTTTGTAAATGGGGAAAAACACACACGGCGACGATTGACGAGTCGCTGCTTGTTAGCCGCCTCGGCACGTCATCTGATGCATGCGCCGCCTCGCGGCAAAAACAGCTGTGTGTGTCATGGTCGCCGACTCGGCAGCCGATTCGTCAAAAACCGCTGTGTGTGTCATGGCTCTAAATGGGTAGAAACGGTTTTCTTTCTTTATTTGGCAGACTGATTGTTCACAATGCTGATTTGAGACAAAAATACATTAATTTGAAAACGATTACAAACGTTTTCCATTACTAGTGAAAGTTGGCTCTATTGTAATCTGTTATATTGACAGCACTGCTGTACAGGCTCGAACTAAGGGATCGTCCGTCTAGGGTTGGACTAAGGGGTTTTGAAGAACTGGCAAATGCTAATTTAAATGCACAAATTGTGGGTTGTACCCGGGGTAAAATAAATCTATTTTGTGTTTAATTACGGCTCATTCATTCTACATACATATAGGGTGTTATCACCAAACTATACGGTGAAAAACGATAGTTTCTACACGTGTTGGGGTCTTTCCCCAACAATACTAATAAATTAAAAGCCTATAAGTGTTGAGGAATATTAAGTTTTTGTGATTTTTTTGTTTTTGGTGCAAGCAAATCTCTGTTTAAAAATTTTAGTGTGTAAAATATCCTTGTTCTGGTAAACAGAGAAACAAAATAAGTTTTGGGAAAGTTTTTACAGGGATGCTGAAAAGGTAGTTCTAAAATTTTTTCCCTTATTTTTGTGCCAACATTTGGTAAAATGGCAAAATCTTTAAAATGGCGGACAAATAGACTTTCGCAGTATCCAAAAAACTCAAAAAAAGTCTGATCTGGAGACTTGAGGTTGCCAAATACATTATTTGCTGCATTTCGGTACGCTCTAAAATGGGTATAGAGTGCATCATCAGACAGTTCTTGAGTCTTTTTTGAATACCCCTCCCAAATCTCACAGGACTGCTTCTCTAAACATTTTTTAATAAAATACCCTCCAACATAAAAAAATGCATTTTTTTGCTTCATGTCTAACTGCCGATAATCTGTAGTATCTAAAAGTATCCGATCAAAATGTGTCCCTTGACTAAAAACAATTTCATATGATTTTACCTTTTCCGGAGTTAGTTGCATCAAAATCTGATCAAATTCTTGTAAACTAGTTCCTTCAGACTGATCAAAATATTGAGGAATATTTCCCTCATGTATAAAAAATCCCATTAGAGGAGTGCAATTCTCGGAAAATTACAGCGATAATTGCATTGTAGAAACCGAAAGAGCACAGCGATAATTGCATCGTACGTATCTATAGTAATTCCATTGTAAACTTAGGATGACAGCGACAATTTATAAATAACGTCAAAGTCAAGTGAATATATATTATTAAAAATGTCTCGTTTTGGATTAAAAAAATCGTATTTTTGCGTCCCTTTCTTTTGTTTACAGTTACATGTACGTTTTTGAATTAAGAAATGAGAATAAAAATGTATTTTTTGAAACCATGTCCTGATTCGGGAAATATTCCCCCGAATTACACTCGTGCATAAAAATAACCAGATAATTTTGCATTCGAAGCGTGTTGTCTTAGAAAAACAGCATTCGGTCATTTTCATATTTTGGAAAAAGATCCCTCCACTTTCGGTGTCGGGCCCTTTCTCAAAATATGAAAATGAACTCATGCAGTTTTTAGACAACACGCTGTCATGCAAAATTATCGGTAATTTTGATGCACTTGTGCAATTACTTCCGATAATCACGGCACATTTCTCCTTGTACCGATACCGTGAGGATAATTAAAAGGCAAGCAGTGCTGCTAACAAACGAGTTCTTTTTTCTGGCGATTATAGACAAATCCCTAGAAATTACTTGACAATCCGCCTGCGTGTGTAATAAAACAACAGATAGTCTACGGCAAAAATTTTATCAAAAATGTGATCGCGTCAAACGGCCTTAACAAATTGATATTTCGTCACTCGAATCCATTTATATAGATGTAGGTATGTGACCTTGTTCACTACTTATTTTTAATTAAATTTACATACAACCTTTGTAATATTAGTGTGACGGTATTAAATTGTTTGCTTTTATTATGGGATGCTAAGAGGCTAGACAAAACTACAATTTTTCCATCGCTTGTCTTCCGATATGATTACATTGTAGTTTCTGAATCACCATACCCATCGATACGTTTTTAAAACATAAAATTTTTTATCTTCAACCCGAGCCTGCTATCGCACCTCGATGCTTACTCATTCTGTTTTCCGTATCCATCGAATACGTTGAAAAAACGCGCTGTGTTTGTGTTTGTGAAATAAAATGTCGAAAAGAAGGGAAAATATATTGTCCAGTTCCTCGAGTAAGTGTTAATAAATTGTCTATATAGGACTAGGCCGGGGCCTAATATTTACAAACAAATATCTACGTACAATGATACAATGTACAGTTGATAAGTTGTATTGAAGTTTACGCTGAGCTCACTAATTACATCTAGACTATTTTAAATAATTAGAATAATTAAAAACCTTGCATATAAGCCGAGGGCTTATTAAATTCATATTCATGCAGGTTTTCAGTAAGGCACAATACTTTGCTCAACGGAGAGAAATAGAGAATAAGGTACATAGACGAGGGCCTTGTAATATTTGCGTACGAATAGCACTCGATCAAAAAATTCGTCTTGCCGTGGGCATAGAAAAAGAATACGTCCAAGCCGAGGGCTTCGCAATACAAAAAATTCTTATTATTCTTATTATAAATTATTAATTGGTTAAGCCTATGGTCGAGGACCTAACTATTCGACTTCTCCACTAAAAGTTGGCTATTGACCTCGCTATTGACTTACTAAGAAGTGATCGTTTATTATGTCAACTCCAAACTTGTCACCGCCAAATGATAATCAGATACACTTGTGTGTATAATATTTCCCCTGTTTATGCAGCAATAATCAATTCCAATAGGGACAAAAAACAGTATATATTTCTAATATGGTAGTGGATCTATTTAATTAAAATTGATATCATGGACTGACTCCTTAGTGTCTGCAAAATAGCTGTATATTTTACAGGGTGTTAGTTGTTTTGATTAAAATATCACCCGCAGGCTATTGTCTGAAAAATATCTCGGCTATTCACCGATTTTATAGTCAAACACTGAGATTCAACACAACGAATATTTATTGCAATAATAACTGCCAAACAATAAACAATCAAAAATAGGAATCACAAAATAGAGCGTCTTATATGTATTAGTTTTGCCTAATGAATATTCTTCTCCCGTTTTTACAGAGTGTGAATAATCTATCTATAACTCGATGTCGGCAAGCTTGGCTATGGTGTGTTTCACGAGTCGTGTGTCTGATATAGGGCGTTTCACGAGTCGTGGACAGCAAATAGCTATATACTTTACAGACTGTTAGCTGTTTTGACTAAAATATTACCCGCAGACTATTGTCTGCAACATAGCTGCATACCTTACAGGGTGTTATGGCAAAACATATTCGGATTTAAGACCGTGGGCCATATTTTCTGGGGGATAGCCGTGGGCTATTCAGTAAATTCTATCATCACTTGAACGATTAAAAGGCTGTGAGCCAGAGTATATATTTTAATATTATAGTGGACCTATTTAATTAAGATTCCAGTCATGAACTCCTTATTGTCTGCAAAATATCTGCATACCTTAATGTAAATTGTTTTGACTAAATTATCTCCTGAAGACTATTGTCTACAAAACAGCTGTATACTTTACAGGGTGTTAGTTATTTGACTAAATATCTCCCGCACATAATTTTGTGTAAATTTAATTATTTGCAAAGGTTCCTACAACACCAATTGGGGCATGGGCCAACGGCTGTAGGAGCAGTTAGCTAACCACACCAACCATTTGTCATGCTTGGCTGATGCACTTTACTGTTTTGGAATGTGTATAATGCTCCTAAATAATTTACATTTATTATAAATACAGAGAAAGTCAGTTAATACCATCATAAAAATAACTTACCTTAGGACTTAATTCAGAGGACCGTGTCCTCGACCGTTTATTTACCTCTTAAGAAAATGAATTCAATAAAAAATGCAATTTAAAAAATATGTTAACAAGACAGGTACTACAATTCGAGATTTTGCGAAAATTATTGGTGTTTTGGTAGCAGCGACTCCTGCCGTTCCCCGGAGTCGTCATCGTATCAAAAGACAAGGGCGCGCAAAATTTAAAGCCTTAATAGGAAAGTCGTACAATGACAGAATATTAATTTCAAAAAATTCAAAACAAATTATTAGCTGGTGGATAGACAGTCTAGAATATACTGTAAATATGAAGCCTAGTACGTTTTCATTGGAATTTTGTTTTTTTTTCTTATGCGTCTGCGTCTCCTACAAGCAATTGTAACGGCCAAAAAGGTCGCGAGTTTTGGGAAGAAGCCGACAAGTCTAAGCAATTACCTTTTCAAACAATTTCTTGGCATGATGTGTTAATTACCTTGAAATTAAAGCTGTTGTCATGGCTCGAAATTAAAGTTGCTTGTCATGGCTTACAATTATTTACTAAGTCAAATGAAAATATTAGAGTCTTACTTAGAATCGATAATAAGACGGCAATATCCTGCATTAATCGTGGGGGAAGCGTAAAATATCGAAACTTAACCAATATAACCTTTCAAATTTGAGGCTGGTGTGAACAAAACGTATAACACTCTTTTCATCTTATATCGCTTCAAAAGAAAAAAGGAAGCCGATAAGGCATCAAGACAAACTTCCGTTGAAACAGAATACGAACTAAATAAGCAGGTATATCAGAAAATAATAAGCTGTTAGATTTATTTGCAACTTATTATAATGCAAAATGCAATAAATATATTTCCTGGTTTCCGGATCCAACCTCCACAGCAGTCGATGCATTTACAATTTCTTGGCATGATGAGTATGTTTACGCTTTTCCCTTGTTTTCTATGATATTTAATGCTTTAAATGAATCTATACAGGATGAAGCCACCGGAATATTGGTAGTACCTGTGTGGCTATTACAACCCTGGTATACCTGGTTTCTTAGTTTATTAGTTGGGAAACCGTTGACTTTTAAATCGAGTAAAAATTGGTTACTCTCTATAGAAACTCTCATCTCTTATACAGAAAAATTTTCCTGGTGGCAAGGAAAATGTCTGAGAAGCATTTCCGGTCACGCCATCCCAATAATATTTGCATCCATCTCAGAAGGAACTTGGAAACAGTACAATGCTGTGATTTTAAAATTGGTTTACTTGTTCTTGTGTTGATAAAAAACACCAGCTTTTAGTATTTTTACTTTATGTATTTATAATAATGCAACGATATATAAAATATATTTACAATAACACTGTCAACGTTATCCTAATGTCTAAACTGGTGCTAACTTAATAGTAATAATATAGGCGTACCTATAAATATTTTTTGTTAAAACAAATTGTTAATTAATATTTAACATACAACGCTTGTGTTAATAAGTAGGTATTATAATTTCTGTAACAGCAAAATTTCGATGTCTACTTATATTTTAAACATTTATCTGGCCTTTTCAGTTCGCGAAGTAAACAAAGGAGCTTCTTAGTTCTTGATAAGTACGTATAGAAAACTTTATGTTTCACCGCCTAATATGGATTAATATATAATAAAAAGATTTTTGAAGGGAAGCTACAAGTTAAAGCCCCCTAAACCTAAATACGATTTTACATGGAACGTTGAGCCTGTATTACTATATTTATCAACACTTTACCCTTTACAATCTCTATCACCTGATAAACTAACAAACAAAACGGTAACACTTATGGCACTAAGTTCAGCACATCGGATCCAAACATTAAGCAAAATTACGATCGACAATAATAGAGACTCTACAGTCAAAATTGAAGATTTCGGAAAAAATTTAAACTTCAGCTCCCTGTAAAAACCAGCCTATTTTCCGTATTTTCAAAAACCAGAATTACCTATTATGTGTCGCAAATTCTATAAAACAGTACATTAAAGTCACCGTGCACCTTCATTCCAATTATACATCTCTATTCTTAAGTCTGAAAAAACCACATCACCACGCAATAACTCAAACCTTGAGTAGGTGGATCAACTTAATTTTTAACAACAGTGGTATGGTATGAACGTTAACGTCTTTACCGGATATAGTGTAAGATACGCCGACACGTGAGCAGCCTTTATGTTTGACGTAAACATACATGTCATTAAGAATATAGCAGGGTAGAGTCCTATAAATCTGACACTTCTTCAGATTCTATACTCGACCTCTATGTACACCCAGAGACATATTTGCCAATACAATTTTAAATTTGAGTATATCTTAGCCCTCATAGGTCGCCTTTTAAGTATTCCATTGCCTAAGGTTCAATTTATAATATTTGTTGTGCTCTGATTGTATGTCAATAATGTATGTTAAATAAAATATATTTATTTAAGTGGTTAAGGAATTTATAGCACATAATTTTCATTGATTTTTTTTTCATACTTAAAAAAGAGTTGAATTGAACGACTTTGCTGCCTTAATTGTGTTTTTTGTGGTATTCTCAGGATTGGAGGTAGAATAATGCAAAATTGCAATCATATCGGAAGACAAGCGATGGAAAATTGATAGATTAATCGAATACCTACTTACCTGTATGAAGATTAATCGTAATTTTCTGAGCTTGTCTTCCGATATGATTACAACCCTCCCAACTACATGCCCCTTAGGCGGGCAATTTTGCTCTAAAACAGAATGAGTAAGCATCGAGGGGCGATAGCAGGCTCGGGTTGAAGATAAAAAAAAATTATGCCTTAAAAACGTATCGATGGGTATGGTGATTCAGAAACTACAATGTAATCATATCGGAAGACAAGCTCGGAAAATTACGATTAATCTTCATACAGGTAAGTAAGTTGTAACAGTGCGATTTTGCCAATTTTAAAATTTCATTTATATGCCGCATTTAGGGAAAAAATGATGCTGTATTTTGCACTCATCGGTTTATTAATTCTGAATTTAATAATTCGCTTGAAATTGCCTCTTTTCGTAATGTAAAATTAACTATATTTTAAGTATAGGTTAGCTATATATTTGTATTCTTAATCCGTTTTGACTATTTATTTTAGTTGATAAGCTAGAGCGATGTACCTTATTATTAAAATAACTTGGCTTGATTTGCATTATATTATCGTAAACAGCCAGCGAATCGATTTATATTTTTAAGGAATTCTGTTAGCCTGCAAATACGTTGCATTTGACTTATTGAACCATAATTTAATTTCAGTTTGAATATTCTATTACCTTTTGAGAACCCTAGGTTGATGTTTCGGAGATCGTTTTTGGACCTCTGCTTTAAATATATTTCTCGTTCGGTACGGCCGACTAGTTTTTGTGTGGTTCATGCCAAATAATAGGAATGGGCTATTTATCGCGCGTTCGTCATTCTCGATTTAGATTTTTGAAGGTTTATCATTCCTGTTAAAGCATTTCCTAGCATTTCTGGAAGAATGTAATTTTATCTCACTATTCGTGGCCTCCGCCGTCATTTATCATCATAATAAGCGAGAATTAAGGCGTTTATTTTCTTAGAATTATTCCTTGTATCGAATCACTCGTCATGTTTTCAGCCCATCACTACTTGTGGCGCAGGATTTAATCTCGAAGGCGAATTGACGAATGGAGGGGACGCGGACGGTCCTTTGCTAGTTTGACCGGAACGTATGACGAACGCTTGCGAGGGCGGCTAGAAACTCCACGTTTTAAGTATTGTGATATAATACAACCCTTTTGATAAGGGATTTATCGTGTCGTTTCTGTTTGTGTTTTAACACGACCGATTATTCGGGCTCTACATGCTGTACTAGGTAAGCATTTTCTCTGGATTCCTTTTTCTGTGGCCTATGAAGCACGTGACCGCCATGTTGCTATTTTTTTTTGTTTCCATTATTTATAGCGGCTTCCACATTCGTCCCATAAGACCGAGACCGTCGAATCTCTCCTAATTGACCCTCAAGTCCGAGTTCGAGGTAAATATCGCTACCATTTTTGCCTAAGTTAATGAAATTGATTGCTTATCTACCTTTTATTTTATTTTTTTGTGCACATAACGCCATTTGCTTTTCCCATGTGTTATCTTATCTACTCCATTTTATCTGATCCGAATTTTTATTTTAATGCAACTTTAATTTTGATCATATGGGGAAGTTTATATATTCTTTTAGGGGTGATTCATACCTATCTTTTTATATTCAAGTTGCCTGAACCTTAATATCTCTTTTATTTGCTTTATTGCACTGCAAGTCCATGGTTTTTTTTTGTCTGGGAAAATTTATTTTATAAAGAAGATGTATTTATGCAAAGAGGGAGGGGGTCTATGATTTTTATTAAAGTAAGGGGGCTTCATTTAATGCGTACTGGATTATTTCAGGGTTTTTCTGATGGGCAGAAGTTCAAGTGCAGAACTACCACTTGTTCTGAAGGGCCAGAAGTAGGTCTACAAGCTTTTCCCTGGAGGGCCAGAAGCGTCAGTGAAGGGTCTTAACTGGTGGTTCCCGCACTAGAGGCCATCGACAGAGTTCGACGACGGGATTTGGGTATACGTTTTGTGTCTCATTGTTTCTTATGTTTACTCTTCGTTTGCTTTTATTCATATAAATCAAACATTGAATTGAGGTAGCTCATTGATCTTAATTAATTTAATTTACATTTACATTTATTCACTGGTTTATCGGACCAGTTAATCTGATTGATTTGAGTTGTTTTCTCATTTTAATAAAGTCAAGCGCTGGCTGGATAACTTCATTCTCTTCATTCATTAGTCGGCAGATATAACCGCTCTGAATTTTATCTTTTTATCATATGAATCAAGCTAACCATAGTTTTAATCTAATCTGGTGCTTTTATTAACTTCTCAAGTTTTTTTGATCTAGTCATTGTGTCCGCTCATTGCGGCATATTATCACCATCAGTGCAGCTATTAGCGCACGCATACCTAGTTGTAAGAAGCTTAGTCTGCGTCAAGCGATCACTTTGGTCTCTGAATTGGTCTCTGTACGTACAATCTTCATATTGTACTCTGTTATTTTATTAATTACTTTAACAGTCATTTAACATTCTTTTGTCTACTCAACCACATTTTGATATAACCTTTTTCTCCAGATAGATTGTTGCTGTGTTTTTAAAAAAAAGGACTTAGTAACAAATATAGTGTTCATTAAATTTTAGATTGTGTTTTCTTGATAAAGATTAGTTGCTTATAATTGCGCCATTGTTTTCGTTTTTTTTTTGATAGTCCGAAATTAGGAACCGGTTAATTTTATGAGCGAATCTAGCCACTCGGTACAACACCAGCCGAGCTTTTTCCGTTTAGCTGGCTAGAACAGGTGGCGCTCAAACGACCCCACGACAGGGGCCGGGCTTTGTAACGCGACTCTCCGGGGCTAGGTTCATATTTTTTTAATTGATTGGGAACAAAAAATCTTTGGGTTTAATTAGAAAGAAAAACGTGTTGCAAGGTATTCGATTAATCTATCAATTATATCTTTCAAGTTTAAAAAGTTAAACTTCCTGCAGAAGGGAGCCAAACAATTATCGACGTAGAATATTAATTTATCATGCAATGTGATATGAATGAACTATACTTTAATCTCAATACTTAATGTAAACATCTACTTACAACATTTCATCTTTCGGAAAACTAAAATATCCTGAAGCTGGATTGGCTTTCTTGTACCTTTTGCAGACAAAACAACGTACGACCATGGATAACAATGAAAACACTTTAATGATTAAATGTCCAAAAAGTTAACACACTTAAATAAATCACCGAACAATCGAGCACAAATAATAGCACGCAAACAATCCAATCTAAGAACGTAACCTGCTGGTTCTTGTCAAAAAATCGAGAGTCTAACGCTGTGCGGTGTGTTCACTTTCCGACTCAGCCAGGTGCGGCATCTGTTTATATCTCTTCGATTCGGCAAACTGTCGTAATAGAAAAAGATAACACTACACTGGACTCCAGACCGGTACTGTTATTCATAAATAAACGAAGTCGCCCTCATATCATTCCGCTCCGTTGCAGACGCCCAGAATATGAGGAATATGCTCCAATTGGTTGGATTTTATTGCTTCAAAACACGTGGAGAGTTAAATAACTGATTCGGTAAGGTATAAACTGTGCTCATAGAGTCCAAATCTAAGTCACTTGCATATTTATTGAAGTAATAACACATTCGGAAAGCAGGAAAGTTTTTGTACAAATTAGTATACTTACGTGGAAAGACTTATTTCTTATGCTACCATTATTTGACTAAAAATCGAAGCTGCGCCAAAATTTCTGCATTATGCTATATATTTGTTAAGAGTTTATATAAATATGTAAGACATATTTTCATAATGCCCCTCTGAAAACTATCATTTTCGACGTATCTGTAGAGCAAAGAAAGTAAGACTTTCCGCACGGGAAAAAGTTTTCCGGTGCGGGAGTACGGGAAAAATTTTCCCGTTCCCTAATTTCAAATGCCAAATTTGCTGTTATTTAGTTTGGGTTAGCGATTCAGTCTACAAAATTAATCTATTTTAGCGTCAATAGTCTAATTTTTAAGTAAAATTATTTTATTTATTCTGACCTTGCTTGTCATAAATACATCAAAATTAGCTGCCTATTCAATTACAACAATGTATACAAACACATTTCCATGGCAACGCGTGATAAGTATTAGATACCTGTGTCTTGCTTATGTTGTAAGTTTGACGTTTGCTTACATTTTAATTCAAAGTGCATTATGACATGATTTTGGATACATAAAATAAAAATAATTTTATCCAATCGGAATTAACTAGAATACGTACTTATAAAAATAGAGCTAAATATTACTCTACATAAAAAACGGTGTTTTACATTTAAACTCAACATAATAAGAAGTTTTGAATCGAGCGAGCTTGAAGTTTATTACGTAACTACGGAAACTACAGCTAAATGTTACTTTTGATAAACTTCAGATTTGACAAACAAGACTTAATAGGACGGAAGTGTTATATTCCCGTACGCATATTTACACATCCTAACATACGACGGCACCAGGGTGCTGAAATCGGTTAGGTTTTGTAAGCGTTTGTAGCGTTACAAAAGCTCACTGATTTGGGCACCTAATCGCGCCATGTCTTCGCGATGCAATCAATTTGCGGCAAGAGCCCACGTGGTCGAGAGGTCTAGATGGTTAGGTCTCAGTTTGGCAGCTATCGGCGGCCTGGGTTCAAACCCCGTTGCTTTTTTTAATTTTTTTTTAGGTTAAGTTTCTAAACAGTTTTTTTTCTTGATTTTGGGTATGTCTTGGGTTAGTTTGGGTTAGTACCTGGTTAGATTCCTTTTTTTGAGCCAACGTAGCGAGCGAAGCGAGCGGAGGGCCATGCGAAAAGTGAAATATTATATAACAGCGTATTCCAGGTGACCAAATCAGTGAGCTTTGGCTATCGGCGGCCCGGGTTCAAACCCCGTTGCTTTCTTTTTATTTTTTTTAGGTTAAGTTTCTAAACAGTTTTTTTCTTGATTTTGGGTTAGATTTTGTAGTATCGTTCGGCTACACCTCACACCAGACACTGTCCTACGCGTACCAGAAAAGCCTAGTTTCCGGACTGGTAATGAAATATACTATTCTATTCT
>JAEQML010073116.1:0-15126 GCA_016904865.1 Pissodes strobi
AATTTTCGAAGTTTAATTGATTAAAAACTGGCAAAAGCCTCTTTTTTTAAGCGAAGGTGTGCCGATTTGTTAATATTCGCATTCTCGGTGGTTCGTGAAAGTGAAAATCAAATTACCTAACGTTTTGCAATTTTTTTGGACTCTTCTTTTATAATTTTGAAGAATGACCTGACAAAATAACAACATTCTAGAACTAGCCAAGGTAGGCAATGTTTGTTTATTATTAATAGAAACAGGTGACGTTTTTGATATGCTTTGAGCGTTTAAACTAAATAGTCTTATATATTTAACTTTGAAATAATGTTCTTGATAAAAAATAATTTTATTCAACATTCTAATTGCATGCAGAGGAAATGATAAAAATTCTTGGGTACAGTACAGTACAGTCGTGATTGCCGTTCTTTTTGTTGGGTGAAGTAACAACCGAGTGATAGGACAGGTAATATTGCGGTCGGTGACTGTACTCTGCTGAAGGTCGCGGCTTGGCCGCGGGTCACGTGAGCCGAACAGGACCGTAACCACTATATTTACGTTTTGAAGAGATAATTTAATATTAAATTTAGGAATAGTGTATGACACAAATTACCCATAAACAGATACGAAAGCTTTGTCGGAATGTTTGATGTTCGTTGGCCGAAGTTTCGTTTATTGACGGCGACAGGAACATACGTTTAGCGTAGAACGGCCAGAACTGATTTTGAATATGCTCTAGTATAATAATAATTGTGCCTCCTTCGCATATATTGTGTCCGCGCGGCAGCATCGTCTTCCTGTCTGTTTATGGGTAATTTGTGGTATTGAGTTGACTTGTATTTGCCGATAAAGCCTCCCTTTATATACTAAACAAATATTTCAAACGTCTTCTATTTGTAGGAAATATGCAAGATTTTGGATTTTAGTTAGTTATCTGGATAGGTACCGAGGTATTTTCCAAACTATTTCCATATGTTTTTATCCAGTCTCCTCCACCCAGCTTAGTTTCATGTAGACATTGCTAAAATACGAAATTCTCTACTTTTTACTTTAGGTTTGGTTAGCTCTGGTTTATTGTTTACCCAAAGTCGAGACTAACAAATCAAATAAAAACACGCTTTATTGTCTAGAATACATTGCATTTGTTGACAAAGCTTATTATTGCTAATACTATGCATATCTATGAATGATAAAAACTAGCAAATGCTGAAGTAAAAATGTCACAAAAATATACCCAGGTAAAATAATACTAGACATTATTAAAATTCCATGAAGCCACAACACTGTATGTGTGTAGATACTGATGTTCTAAAGATGAGAAGTTATGTACAAATAGAGAATTTCCAAAAAAGATATAAAAAAAACAAGTGAAAATAATAATCAAACTAAAAATAAGTCACAATCCTGAACTAAACTTCTCTAAAACAAATAGACACTACAGAGTCATCATTCTATTCATCTCCAAAACAACCTTTACTGTCTAAGAACACAACTGACAAAGCAATTGCTACTTTACCTGCTATTTTATTCTGATAATTGCTTTATTGCCATTAAAGATAAAAGAAACAGAATGATATTGCTTTAATAGAAATCGACAAAAAGTAAAAAGCAAAATCTTAACATTAGAACATCAATATCAATCAATATTTAAACACAATTTTTAGAATACACAAAGTTTTAATAATGATCAAAAAAGTATAAAAACAGGAAAAACAAGCAACACCATGATTGAATGCTCCACAAATTATTTTGCACTGTAATAACAGGTTAGTCGAAAATGTTTCAGATGTGAGCATTTTTTAAATTAATTTCTAATAATATTCTAATTTAAAGTTCGAAGCAGGTTGATTGATAGATTGTTAAAAAGCTTCTTGTTCGAGTATATATTAGAATGTTTAATTAATTCCAAAGATGGAATTGGTAAGCTCACATTGTAACTGCAAGTGCTAACAGCTGATGTAACATGACTATTGACTGAATATTTTTTGTGCATAAGGCAAAGCAAACTCAAAATTGTTTGTGTTTTAAAGTGAGGTTTACTTGAATCACTCAACAACTAATTGCTTTTTTCAACAATACGTCCTGTTTTTTCCTGCCTAGATACTTGGACCAACAAGAATTAACCAGGTAGGTATACCCAATAAATGTAACCTGAATAATCAACAAATTAATAAAAACATCAAAAGTTCTACAAAATTATTACAAGAATACTTAAGTATTGTTCAGAAATAGTTATGTCTATAGATCTGACAAATAAATATTTATATACTAAGTACATACTTCTAATGCTGTGAAAATGTAAATGTTAAAACGTTTAACAACTTATATTGTGGAAATCTGCCATAATGTTAACCTTTAAAATTATTGTAGGTTCTAGTGAATATAGATACTTGTAGGTAGGTACTCCGCTAATATTACACATTTTTACAATAAGAAATAGTCTATGAATGAACATAAGTAGTAAAACCTGGAAATTACTCCACCTACAAGCGAACCTACAAGTTATATCCCCAGACCCCAGTGCCCTTCCCTCACTAAGCATTGATATGAGATTTTTAAAATTGACCCTGGTATCATGAAATTTCAAATCATGCTCGTATCACAGAGGAAATCATTAGATGCTTAGGTAATAGGTACTTACCTAATTTTAATTAAATGCTACTCAAAATAACAAAAAATTCTCAGTATTTACCAGAAATACACAAATTGATATTTTTATATAATTTTCGTTTTTATTTATTTTTTTTTGTAAATCTCTTAAAATTACTACGCGAAAACCCTGTATATTTCTTTATGGAGATCATATTGAAAAACATATATTTTTTAAGCTAAGGCAGCCTCTGGATATTAATCCACTGACCTCATTTTGACTTTTTGTACCAAAGATTTGGATCCACTGATAATATTTTTGACAAATTATAGCTTGGACGTCCAAACTCAATAAGTCCAAGATCGGAGTTCAGATGCGCCCCATACTAAACCGACAAAGAAAAGCAGCGGCTTTGAAGCGGTTTCTGAACAGGTAGTATCGAGTAAGGCGCTGCAAAGCTTGGGCGCGTATTTCCAAAGTATGATTCACGTCTGGGCATTCTTAATGCACAATCTCAGGTTAACATGAAAGGTGTGTGTGTGCGTTAGTGTAGAGCCGTAATTTTTGTTTATACTGAACACTGGTTGAGGGTGGATGAGCATCTGCTTATTCCGGGATATTTAATGCTTTCTGCAGATGTAATAAAGTAAGAGGTAATACAGCGATTCTTATTTGTGGGGATCATGAATGGGTAAATATTTCAGTATGTGCGAGTATCAGGATTTGCTGATAGAGAATCAGTTTGAATTCTCACTTGTGTAGGTATAATAAAAAAATTCATTATTTATCTTTTATGCATTTACAGACCGACACACAGCAGAACTGGATAATTTTTGGACAGGTTGGAGACCTTATACCTTATTTTCCTGTTTCCGGTCAAATCAAGGATTTTAATTACGGGAGATTTTAATATAAATTATTTATATAAAGATTTTATATACACACAAAGTCTGTCTGCAGTCCTTCTGTCCTTTAGTTTGAATATGTGGGTTGAGGACCCAACTCGTGTGACTAATTTCAAGTTTCAAGTACTTTAATTCACTATTTTTGTACAAATTTTAATTATATACACTGTTATGAGGCGATGGTTATGCTGGCTTCCTTATCAGACCACGAAGCCATACCAGCTGAGGTAAATATGAGTACCGAGAATGTTGGAAGAATGAGAAAGGCGAGGAGAAGGGACAGAATATTTAGTAAATTCAATTGTGCAAGATTTCGAAATGTAAAACAAATAGAGGGAGGAGATTTGGAGCTCTCCAGACCCCCTCAATGAGTTTAACCTTTGATTAGTTAACCAATTTAATAATAATTTCCCTCTAGAAACAATAAAACAAAAAGAAATTAATGGGTGACAAATGAAATTAAAATGTCTTCAATGAACTTTTGATTGTTACACACACTCAGAAAATATAATCCAATGGACTTTTTGATGCATTATCTTAATAAGCATAAAATCAATGTACCAGAAAGTTATAAAAGTTAAAAATGCAAACAAAAATTACATTACATAATATTAAAATGAATAATGCAAAAAATTAATGAAAATAAATTCATTATCACACTGATATAGGTCCAGATGGCTTTAATAATTTTTATTGTTCAATGGTCGAAAACTTAAGAATGTATGGTAACATTGGTCCTATGGCTGTATATTTCTGTGCTCGATTCTATTTAGATCAATAAAAAAAATCAGCAGGGATTGATGGCATTTCATTGAAGATCTTTATGAGTCTTCCGCATCCTAAGCTTGACAAGCTTGCTGGGACTATTAATGTTTTCTTTGATAGGGAAATATTTCCTGATTTTTTGAGCATGGCCTTTTTTTAAGGGTTGGAACTTTAATGACCCCTCTTATTTTTGATTCAGCTCAATGCTACCATTAGGTACTTTCAAAAATTCTAGAAAAGATTCTTAAATCATAATGCTATCTTTTTTGGAAAATCATAACTTGCTAAATAAAAACCAATTTGGTTTTCAGGGTAAGAAGGGTATCAGTGATGCGGTCTTTAATCTACTTGAGAGGCTTTATTTGTGTCTAAATGGGGAAAAGGTGGCTGCGGCGATGTTTTTGTGATTCCTCCTCGGATTTCTTCAAAGCATTTCATTTTTTGGATCACACACTTGTTACGTGTTTAGGGGCTGTGCTTTGACTTGGCTCGAGGCCTATCTGGTTGTTGGCTTGGCAGTGTATCGTCTGTGTAAGCCATTAATTCTGGCCTTCCCCAGAGTTAGGTGCTTCACCCATTGTTATTTCTTGCATGTTTAGGTACACTATTTGCTGATAAGGGCACATGTTATAACATTTAGGGGAACCGCTCCAAATCTCTCACTGATTGGAGAAACTGTTGAAAATAAAGACCGATAATTTTTGGGGAGTTTTTATTATGTTGTGAGGTATATGTTCTATGATACAGGCAATTTTCCAACTATTAGTTGGTATTTTATGATACAAAAACCGGTAGGTACAATATGGCGCCAGGGTGCCATTTTAAATTTTTAAAAATTGGAAAGTCCGAAAGGTATTCGTCCAAACAACCTGTCCTGTCAGAAACCTTTTCCGAAAAATAAAGGCACAAATAAAGGTTTATAGAAATTTCAATAAGTATCAATGCTTTGGTTAATTTTTATGGAGGAACTAAAATAGTATGTTACCTATCTGACTATATGAACAATATCAAATTCACATAATGTGATGTGAACTATATTATACAATTTCCTGTCTACAGCCACTATTTTCTTAATCTGTGCTACAGCTTTTTCTACATGATACACGAATGTTAGTCAAAGCTTAGGCTTGGGCATAGTGACGCGATTTATTACCGCAGTTTCGAGAATACGCTACCGGGATAAATATCTTTCAAGCCATTCCCTGGCTCGCCAACCTCGCATCAGTCAAAGAAAATAAATCCACTCTGTCGGGTCGCACAAAGAAGAGAGATTGGATAATAGGTACGCGACAAATTTCGCTGACAGTTTTTGTCCCTCTGGATAGGAGTATCTTTAGAATTTTGTACGATAAAAACCACTAAATAGTGCAGTGTTTTTTTTTATCGCCGATTATAAATGTCATTACCTAACTTTGATAAACACAGTGACCTTTGGTAATTTTGTATTATTTTGCCATATTTACTATTATCGCTTGTTGGGTTTTGTCAACGGCGGTTTTATCGGATTAGCGAGGCTGACACCATTTTAGAAGGTATTTATGAGTGACATGACAATATTATTATTTTTATCGTACCAGGTTTTAACTAATGTTTTATCAGTATTCTGTTTAAAACCCAACACCATTTTACAGTGATAAATTTATTCTTATGCATAAACATTCCAGGTTTGGTTTATAGCTTTGAATTAAATAAGAATAGTGTTGCTTCGTTGCCTAGCGACCCAAGGCAACGTCATCATAAAATTGAAAAGTTGCGTTTTTGGGGACGCTGTCAAAGTAACGAAATTATTTAAGTTTGTCTTCACTTTTCATTCCCGAAGATACCTAGGGATTTTATATAGTTTTAAAAAATATGGTCTTTTAATAATTATTACTTTCCTCGTTATCGTATGTAAATTTGGCCGATCAAGGGCCGATGCACCATATGACCTTGGGGTCGAACACGTGATTAAGGGCCTTGACCTTTGCCTTCCTCCCTCCCTCCGACAATGCAGCCGTAAAGCCGTAATGTCTGGGATGCCAGGCAGCCAATACGAGAGAGACAGACTGAATGTATACTGTATGAGTAAGGGATGGATCGTGTCCCTTGTCTCTTTTTGTGCGTTTGGAAGGGCGAGATGGTCGATAAAGTGCATTTTATTATGGGACGGTGCAGTTCGGGGTGTGTACGTGTATACTGTTGGGTGGGGTAGGTTAGGGGTTGGATTAGACTGATTAGAGGGATAGACAATAAATTATTGTCTATAATAATTGGCAAGTAGTTTGGGGTTTGCTTGCAACCTCGGTACCATTAACTTGTATAATTAAGTCGAAGATTAAACTTGTGTTTCTTAAAAATCGAGTTACAAGTAAACTGTTATTTGGTTTTTAGTTAGACGGATTTAAAACCGAGGTTAATGCCCGTTTCCACCAAGTGTATTAAAGCTTCTTAAAGTTAGGTAGAGAATAAAATAACTTGAAGTAAGAAATCGTATCGCTTCCCAAAACCTGCTTATAGGTGCTCTAGAGTTAGGGGTCGAAAATTCTTCACCTAAAAATCACACATTATACCCAGAACATTTATTAAAAAGCACACAATATGTACAGGATATCCCATTTTCGACACTTTTGCGCGGGTGTACCTACCTATTTTGCTGATAAGCAAAATATTGTCATGTAATTTTATGGCAAGGAATAACTGATTGAAGTGCGGTCACTCAACAGAGATGCGGTCAACCCAGCAAAACATTTTTACAGCATTACCGCTTCTCACCGTCCCTAACTGCCGCCCCCCAACATCGAAAAATTCAAATATACAACTGATTTTTAGGCAGATTGGATGCGATCAGTTAAAAGAGATGCGGCCAACACATTTGTCTAGCATGACCGTCCCTGACCTCCCCCGATGCCGCACTCAATGTCAAAAAATTTAAAAATACAACTGATATCTAAACAAATTTGAAGCGGTCAACACATTAAAACATTTTTCTAGCATGACCGTCTCTAACCGCCCCCCAACTGCAGCCCTCAATATCGAAAAAATCTAATATAGGTATACCTAACTGATTTTTAGGCAGATTTAATGTGGTCATCACATTAAAACATTTTTCTAGCATGACCTCTGACCTTCCCCAACTGCCACCTTCAATATGGAGAAATTCAAATATAAAATTGATTATATGCCGATTTTTTTAATTTGGCTAGGATTAACGCGTATCCCCGAGCGTATCACACAAGTTGCTTATGCTTTATTGTGGTAATGTTTTAATATTTTCCCCTAAATTAAATACATAAAGAGCTGAATGCACAAAAGGTTGCTTGCTCCTCTTGTAGACCCCTGTGCATACCTATGTGTTTTCTCTTTTCTTATGGTTTTCAAGTTATCTCGCCCTGATGAAGCCAATAAGCAGAAACACGTGTCGGCGAGTTACTATCTATTATTATTTTGTGCCTTATTGTGCGGGTATTTCTGAATATTTAATTTTAATTGAAACTAACGTTGGCAGAAATAATTATTTCTTCTTTCTTCAATAAATTTTTCTATAGTCGAGAGATAGTTGGGGGCGGTCAGAGGCGGTTGTGCTGAATACATGTTTTACTGTTTCGACCTCACCCCTGCTAAGTAACCGCATCAAATCTGCCTAAAAATCGGTTGTATATTTCAATTTTTCGATACTGGGGCGGCAGGTGGGTGCGGTCAGATGCGATTATGCTGTAGTAATGTTATACTGTGTTGACCGCACCACTGCTAAGTGATCGCATCAAATCTGCTTGAAAATCAGATGCATATTTGAATTTTTCGATATTGGCGGCGGTCAGAGGCGGTCGTGCCTTAAACATGTTTTACTGTATTGACCACATCGCTGTTGAGGGACCCCACTTGAATAGATCATTCGTTTCTGTGTAATTAGATTATCGGCTACTGATCAGCAAATATAGATTTACCCCTTTTGCGGGGTAGGTATCTTCCTTATTTTTAATGGTAGAGGTTTTCGGTTTTCGAGACAGTGTGCTACTTTTCATAGCCGTTTTGGTTTCCCGAAGTTCTCCGGAATTTGCGGGCTTCTTGGCCAGAATGGTACATCAACCAAAGAATTTAAACAAAAATAACTCTCCTGTGTTGCTATTTTGTGCTTTACCTAGTTACTCATTTGCATTTGCGGTTCGAAGTTAAACCTCTTGAATTTTGAAAGTAGTTAAGGATCCTCATTTTACTCCGGCTACATGTCCTGAAAATTTCAACTTTCAACCCTCTAGCTATACTGGAACATGCTTAATTAAAAGTCACTTTGATAACCGTTTCAACTTAGATAAGCCTTTAATTTTTTCTGACTTTATCCTTACTAAAGAAGTTTCACTTCAAAAACTCAATTTTAAAACTACCCTGGACACTACCTATAACTTACAATGAATACAATTCATATAACTTATAATAAATTCTGCTTACCTGAATACATAAACCTACTTGTTCCTTTTAATGTACATTATTTTCAATATTGACAAAGAAACATAAAATTGAAAAAAGGAACATGGATCAAATCCAAATGCTGTTCTTCAGGTTATGTTTATAGATAGATAAAGTTTTATTTATTCCATATCATAACAATAAAGTTAGAAAAAAGGCCCATGTAGGTATGGAACATTGTCCGCATAAACAATTTACAGAAATAGCAATATATTTAAACGAATACAACAATCTAAACCCAATAAGTATAATAAAATTTAAGATTTCTATTTTTTTAAATTTTACAGAACATTTCAACAAAGATTAAGCGAATGATTCATAAAATACATGAAAATGTGGCAACAGAAGACAACATATTTAAAAGTTAGAAAGTGCTTTCATCACAGGCAAAAATTCGTCCAATGAGTAAAATGCTCTCAGAGAGGCTCTCAGGCACAAAAACTCCCTCAATACACCTCCAAGACTCTTTCTGGGGAGACTATGGATCCTCTCAGGCACAGAATTAAAAATTTTTATCATTGAAAATACCACATTTTTCTGCAAATTACTAAAATTGTATTTATCACAAACCAGATTAAGTCTATCAATAGTGCAGTAACTATGACCTATAGTTGACTTATTTACTTCGTATCAATTCACCAAAAAAATTAAACCATACTTGGTGCAAAACTCATTTTTATTTAATATCCCATGTTCCCATGTAGGCTTCCTGCAGATCACATGCATTTATTTGCCACTTATTCATGAATTTGCTATTATTGTCGTTCTCAATAAGTACCTAATTCAAATTGTGCGTCTGCGCCACCGACACATTTCATTGAAATCAGCTAGTTTCATCAAAATAAAACCTTAGTGTCATGATGAGGGTGAGCAATGAGCATCCAGGTAAGCTTTTCAATAAAATATATCAATGCTGTCAGATATTGTCACTGATTGTGTTTCGTGTGATGCCACGACTTGGTGGGCGTGCACATAAGCTCAGATTAGGTTCAATCTATGATAGGCCGTAAAAGCTTCCTCTAGGCTTTCCGCAAATATCTTTAACGCATAACAAAACTGAACAATCTTAGCTGCAACCATTGCAAAGTTCTCCAATCCATCAATGTATACCCCATTTTCTTGCTAGGTTATGGTCTCAGTCCGATATGTGAAACAAGTCCCTGCCACTTACTTTACAAAAAAAAAACATATAATCAAATGTCTTGTTTCTAATCGTTCAACAAATAATCAAATGTCATGTTTCTAATCGGAGTCTTAAACAGTTGAAGATCCTTAACATAATACACACAAAAGAGCGCTACCTAATGCATAATAAAAAAATCAAAGTTACACAGGCCTTTTTTCTAGAGCCTAGCAGAATATGCCGATTCCCAAATAAAATTCGTTTTGTAATTGTTTTTTATGATGATTTACGAGTTTTGCAAATTGCTTTATCTTCTAACGTTTAATAAACGATAAAACTAAAAAATAACTTAAATATAAAATTTTGAAATGTATATGCTACTAAGTGTCGTTTTTAAGTGATTGCCTGAATGCGTTATCATGTACACATGTGCTAAATTTTTCAACTGCCTGGTATTTTTCTATTTATACTCTGGGCTCTTAAGGAAGGAAGGTGCGTACTCTTCTTTAACAAACATTAAAGAAGCACCGCAATTTCTAAAGTACCTACCAATAATAAGATTATTATAATAAAATTGCCAAATATGTAGTTCAGCTGGTGAACATTCATGCTGCTTAAAAGTTACTCACCGGATGCCACATCTCGCAATTAAGAGAGTATGTTTTTTTGCTGGTTTTGAACAAATTATTTGGCGATATAAATTAAATAAAAATTGAATGCATGGTTTAAACATGAGTCTACAAATTCGTTAAAACTGGTTCTAATATTTGAAGAATTCCGGTCCACCCTCCGATACTTAAGCCATGAATCACCACGTCCACGTTAGATGTGCATCATCGTTCGTTGCAGGCTTCAGTTGAATCACTGCAATGATTATTAATTTAGCGCTAATTAATTGCCCGTAAACACAAAAAAGAAAACCTTGAAGTGAACCAAAAAATTACCTGACGTCAGGTCGAGCGTCAGGTACTTAATGTTTCCCATACGCATACATTTATTTCCTAAATCACAATTCCCCTCTGGCATCTCCTCGGGCGTACCATTGAATTTTTGATAAAAATATATGGAAAATAGGTAATATTAATATTTTTATATGTAGATATATGTAGGTACGCGGAAATGTTATATGTGGGCAGTAACAGCTAATCACGTAACGTAATACCTATTAATGGTAGACATTTTTCGGTTAGAATAACTTAGTCCAACGATTTCGGTAATTAAATTGCATTTCAGTACAAATCTGACTTAAATTCGTTGGTTAATGTAGGTTTAATTTAGTTTTCATTCGCCAGAAAATTAAAATTTTATTTCCAGACATAATTTAAATGTGGATGTATTTATACAAGCATTTCGAGGGGGATTCAAATAAGGAATATATTAAATTAAGTATGAAATAAAGTCGTTTCGAGAGTTGTTCATAAAACTTCAGTTGGCTAGAAGCTAGAGGGAGTATTGAATAATGGAAAACTTGCTCCCTTATAATTCTAAATAGGTACATGAAAAAAACGCAAGTGTAAAAGGAATCCATGAAAAATAATTATGGATAAAATTCATTTTTATCTTTAAAAAAGAGCGAAATGTATATTATCTGTTCTAGGTTCTCATTCATTTCGGCACTCGGCAGTCGGCTGCGTTATTCTCACAATATAAAAACAGCTTGCTTATCTTCCCCACTCCTCCCTTTCCTCGCCTCGCTCTATTAGCATTTATAATGAGACCGCCGCGGTCGACCTTCCGAGGACACGCTAATGTTCCCTCCTATCCCCCCTGCCCATCTTCCTAATATCATCATTCATTGGTTTGTTCGTACGTTGCTTGTTACCTTTGAATTATTTGACTTTGACGCTATAATATTAACAATTTTTAATGTGTTAGAAAAAGAGGCGATTATTTAAGTAGGACTTAAGTTAGTAAGTAGTACTTGTTCATTTTATGGGTTTTGAACGTGGAACGGCCTCTGGGATGGGATGTTACGCTTGCTAGGTGTTTACTGTTTACTCTGGTGAGCTGGCTTTAACTTTTTGGAATGTATAATGCTTAGGCAGAGGTAGAGGTGTTAAAACCAGAGATGAACGGCCTTGGCCTGTAAATACAAGCTTGTGAAGTTCCAATATGCTTTATTATTCATTTTTGTTTTAAGCCACCAAAATTCCAGACTTAACGGACTTGCCCAATTACTCGTGACTTAACGCGATGCTTATTAAGAAGTCAAACTCTAATCCCCGATGTTAAGATAGGTTCTCAAAGTCTGATAAGTAGAATGTGGATTTCACATTACTTCAAAGTGTATTCAGTTGAAGTACCTACATGTAATCTAATGAAAAAATGTATAAAGTTGAAACGATTTCGTTAAGTAATTTGAGTCAATGTCAGTGCGTGCAAGTCTGTTCAGAGTAACATGTCCGCAACATACCCTTTACATACTTGGAACGTATTTGAATATATTTACGACTTTCCCTGCATTGAGTTCTTTAATGTAGTTCGATTTCAAAACTATATGCTGCTGGTTGCCTTTGTCGTTTGAAGGATTTTTAACGACACAAATGCAGAATTGATGGATTTTTTATATGACTATAGGCTTTTCCATTAGTTCCATTACATTGCATTAAATCATCATGCATTACATTACAAACCAGTTATTTTGCACCAATAGTTGATACGGAATTTGTAGGTCATATTCGGCCAAAAACAAGATTCAGTATATTTCCGTAGATTTTAAATAAATATTCGGTTTGAATCGTCAATTTGTATTTCTCCCCTCAGTAGGCTTTTGCGAAACCCGAAATGATATTTTGAAGGTCCGTACCTTCCTTTCGGTTAGTTCCGAGGTTAATTCATAAGTATATTATGTACATTTTCGATAACGAAGAAGCATCTTTTAATAATTTAGGTTAGTATCTTTCTAACAGTTTATCGCCTCTCGAAACTGCTAAGAACAACGCAACCATTGTATCTTGTTCGAAAGTTCTTAACCAGAATGTTTCACATCTTACTTTCCTGGTTTGAGTGCTTTGTCACCAATTTACCTTGCCTTACAGGATTTACACCACCACTCTAGATTCCCTCGTTTAAGACTAAGAATAATCTTTGGTTTCCTACTCGGTTTTCTATGTGTCATTTTGGTGATCTTTGCATTTAATGCAGTTTTTACGTGTATTCTTCACATTTTAAATATTGATGGTATAGCTTTTAAATTCTTACTGATGATGGCTTCTATAAGAGTTCCAAGATTCCACGATATACAGCAAATCTCATCTTTATCAGTCCAAAAATAGGCTGAAAGGTTTCATTGCAAGTTTTTTAATTGTCACGATATAATACAAACATATAATTATCCAATGCTTTGCATTATATGTAATTTCGAATTTTGTACTTTTTGGATAAAAAATACATCGAAATATGTTAGGAACTAGAACAAAATTGCCTCCGATGATCCAATTGATGTTATAATTTTCCTTAGCCGGTCACCGTTAAAGGAGACTCGAACAATTAAGGATGTACCTAGTTAAATAACCGAAAAACTAAAATTGTGTTGAGAAATCTGTATGCGAGATCATTTCTAGTATAATTATAATATATAATTTAAATCTCATCGATAATTTAATATACACGTACAGGGATATTGACTATAGATTTTGATCGCCCCTCTAACTTTTTTTTAAGCTGATTTTTTCAGGTTGTCCCAAAAAATGGTGGCAAATCCGAGGGCAAATCAATGTTACATTTTTTAATGGAACACTATATTTGTTTCAAGAGCCTCTAAAAAGACCTTTTCAAAAATATGTAATAGATGCATTTACCTTTTATAGTTTTCGAGCTATCAGAGTATAAAATGTTAAATGTTGGTTATTTATTACTTAGTTTTAAAATAGAGGTCTTTCGAAATTATTTGTCAACACACTAGACCAATAAATCATAGATTAATTCTTAACTAAGCCAGCGAAAGTTTGCCCTGAATCCTGCATTTATTACTATTTTTAGTAATGCTTCAAATGAAATTCGGAAATCGCTATATTTATGATTAGTATGACTATAATACTCTCAGTTGACGCTGGAAGAAAAAAGACGTCAAGTTCCATATTATTTAATTTAATTAGTGACAACTTATCAAAACGCCTTTCACAGAAGAGGAAAGATAAGATATTTACGAAACTTTTATAAAAACTAATTACAATAAACGTCAAGCGCGGTTACAATATGCCGAGGGGTGTCTCAATAGTAGGCATTACATGTACATTTTGGTTCGGCAGTCGCTGGCAGTCTGATTGCAGTCGCCCCGGTAGTCTGCTGGCAGTCTGTTAAAAGCAGTCTTGGCATTACATGTACAAATTTGTATCAGAGTGAGACACCCCTCGCAATATGCTATATATAATATGGAGAAGAAATAATTATTCCTAGTTTGAATACCTTTTTGTAATGCTTATGAACAGGTAACCGCAACACTATTGTTTGAGAGAAAGAAACAAACAATAATTTGAGATGCAAACTATTCTGATTACGAATTGAATATTGGTGCTACATGTTCAAGGTAAGCTGTTTTCGATTTCCTTTTTCCTTTTTAAAAACTCCTGATTTTTAGCAAATTTGAACACTTCTTAACCCATGGCAGCACAAGAACTAGGAAACATTTATTATAAAATAAAAATATAGAATACATTGGCCAAATATACATTTCACCAGTCCAATATTTAACGCAGGAAAATAAGAGAAACTGATCGATGAACAAGATGAGCTTTTATTTAACAATTTTTTTTGAACTGACGAATCAATGTTTTCAACTTTGAAACAAGAAAAGCCCGCGCTATTTGTCAAGTTAAACTTTCTGCGTTCATCCGTAAATGTGTGGTGTGGAATTCTAAACAACAGGGTTATAGGACCCATATAGCAATATAATATTATTATGTTCCTTTTCAATTTTGTATGTTAGTATGTATGTAGTTAATAATCCTGTTTCTTTCAATTTTACTTAAAATATCATAACATACCTACATTATACTTAGATGTTTAAACAGTATTTTAACGCAAAATTTCGTATTGTAAGTATACTTCTGGCTTAGTTAAGAATTAATCTACGATTTATTGGTCTAGTGTGTTGAAAAATCATTTCGAAATACCTCGATTTTAAAACTAAGTAAATAAATATATTTATCATTTTATATTCTGGTAGTTTGGGTTAAACAGTTGGAAACCTATAAAAGGTAAAATACACTCAGTTCCAAAAAAAGTGACGCACTTAATTTTGGTTACAACTTTCCAGCTTTGTCATTTCTGACCGAATAAACCGATTTTTATTTTTTTTTATTTGCTGGCAGGTACCTAATTTATTT
>JAEQML010073117.1:0-15125 GCA_016904865.1 Pissodes strobi
CTTTGCTCAGCTGCTCAAGGAGATGATAGCGAGGGTTAAATTGGATGTCGAAACCATGACCCATTATTATCGTGATAAAATGGCGTTGATCGAAAGGTGTGGTCTTTCAGGCACAAAGGTGCTTTCGTGTCTGATTGACGGTCTACCTCTCGATCTACAGGCGAATGCGAGGGCATTTGGTTGCTCTTCTCCTGGCGACTTGTATAGGGTAGACTGGGGTAAGTGTGTAAGTGGGGTAAGTGAAATTTCTGGCTCTATTTTCAAAAAAATGCTACTATCTCATAATATATAAGCGGTAAGCAACCTATTATACTTCCATGCGGACAGCACAAATTATTTCGGGTTAAACGCTTGAAGCATGTCCCGAATCGGCAACACTATACAGTGATGAGTCATAACCGGTCAGTCGTCAAGTTCACAGGGTAAACAATTGTCGGCATACAAAGGTAGGTTTTTTTGATAGACTATAATTTTTTTTAGTGATATCTTGTTTTTTACGTATATCACATCACATTGTGTTGAGGATTTGCTAATTCAAAGCGTTATTTTTTTTTGCGTCATGCGTTTACACACTTACCCCAGAAAAAATCAAGTGAGGGGCAAGTGTAAATCATAAATTTATGTTTTTGGCATCGAGAATATTAACCTTAAGTTAGTTTGTACTATTTTCCACTTATGGAGTACAACTAATGTTATTTAGTAGATTTTTTAGAAAATGTTAAGGCTAAAGTTTCCAAATGGTATTTCAGTGACTCAATAAAAGTTTATAAAAAGTTTATGGTTGTAGAATTAATTGCCAATTATTTTATGTGAATTCAAACGTATATTTCTACATCTTTAACACTTACCTCCATAAGAGAAACGTTACTTTCAGTATCAAATAGTCGCCACTTTTACACTTTCCCGATAATCGGGCAAGTGTGAAATTTCAGCCCGAATTTTTTTCTTTTTTGAATTTTCGTTCCTTACAATTTAGGAAGCAAATTTCAACTCCAGGTACGTTAAGGATACATAATAAGCTTACTTACCACGGAACGAGAAGTTTTTTAAAAATTGCTATATTAGAGACAAAATTAAAAATATGGACAAGAAAAATGGATGGGTTCACACTTGCCCCAGTCTACCTGGCTTTCTTTCCTCTTTTGACAGATATCGGCGTCCATCTACCGATATTGTGGAATTGGAGGGGCAAGGAAGTCCAGGATCATGCGCAGGCGAGGGCGACGAAGACTTTGCAGTCTTCTGAGGCGATTCTCAAATTGAGAGAGGCGTTGGGCGAATTTTGGGTACCCAAGGCGTACTATTTCCAGCTGCTGGCGCGGGCTGGCGTTTACGAGCAAGGCGTTTGCTGACTTTTTGGCGAGGCGAGGTGTAAAACACCGAGGGCGAAAGGTTAGGTTGAAAGGTGCATGCAAGTGAGTCTGACTGGAGAGGTGCAAAGGGCGAATGGTCAGGTTGAAAGGTGCATGCAAGTGAGTTTAACTGGCGAGGTGCAAATGGCGAATGCTCTGTTGGTGAAAGGCGAGACCTATGGCGATTTAAGGTCCAAACTTCTTTTGAGATAGCAAAAGGCGAGTGAGAACCTGACAAAGGCGTAATATAAAGGTGATATTCGATAAAAGGCGTATGATTGCAACCACAGGCGAAACCTTTAGGGTAGGCGATTTGGTGTTATGGCGAATGCACAGATCGATAAGATCTGGTTGATTTACTGGCGAGTTAAATTAATGAGGGCATTAATTCTTGCAGGATGGCCGAATGTAACAAGCAAATTTTGGAGAGGCGACGTGCGACGTTGAAATAAGCGAGGACGTGACAACCCTGGAAAACGAATGGAGCAGCAGTAGAATCGAATCGGTGTTATATAATACGGAGTATATAGATAGATTAGAAATAAGGCGTAGATATAGTTATTGTACGATAGCAGAGTCGACTCATGGCGTTATGTAATTATGATAACTGTGCTGGCGAAGGTGTATTGGCGAAATAAAACGTGTTACTAAAAACTAGGCGTTTACAATATTGTTTAATTTGAAAAACTTTATATTTTTCCCTTGGCTTTGCATTTCTATTTTTTCAAAAAAAATCATGCAAACCAACTTCTATACTAAGTAATTAAACTTAGTATTTCGTTAGGCTCTAACTTCTTCTGAATATTTTTAAAGCTATTTAATAGGAAAAACTTACTTAAAAATCAAATGGAAGGTTTCCCATTTTCCTCCAGAGGGTCCGCTCTCATTGAATTCTGAAGACGATCTCTCATTTTGAAATATTAAAATAGCGCTTAGTGCGCCTGCGTCTCTTGCGATCGGAACTATACAAAGCGTTGTATCACAACTGATAAGCTGTGGTTGGACGTCTTTATTTTAATCGGTTTAGTGAAGAGCGAGTTGGGTTGGTTCTCCAATACCATTGACCGGTAAGTACACGAAAAGTGATGCACCTGTGATCTCGCGGTCTGCGAACAAGCGAGGCAGAGACGTTCTTTTTTTTTCTTTAATATTTATTTATTTCAAATTACAATTATAGAGCGTTACTTCCTTTGTCGCGCAGAGGGGAAAAGTTAGAGCCGGATTAAAACGATTATTGATTGAAGTAAAATTTCTAATTTCTTCCTGACAGTACCGTAGCAGGTAATTTTAAATTTTATTGGATTATGATATTTTTTGAATCTATATTGTAATATTACGGAAAAATTAGGTTTGTATTTGGAATTCAAAAGGATTATTAAGAAATACATTAAACTGGTTCTGAAAACTTATAAAATATCATTGTTATAGATTAAAAGAGCTCATGTGGCTCACAAAGGGCGATTTAAAAAATTGAGGTCAGACTGATTACGATATAAGGGGTGTTGTTATCTGCAATCTTACGAAAAGAATAGTGATTTATAAAAGCCGTGGATTGTGCATCCGTTTATTATTCGACAAAGGTCTTACAATTTGGCATTTTCCAAATTGTGAATGTGTCGAATAATAAAATTAGTATGCAAAAATCTTAATTATATATCTTAGCTGAGAAAGGACCTTAGAAATTATTGGTTCTGACAGTCGCGCTGTGATGTCTTCTTTTATGGCAGTGGCACATTTCCATTTAGGAAATCCTATGACGCTCAACGAGCGATGTGTGTGCGAAGATGTTGATTGATACGGTTCTTGAAATTGATTGTAGGTTGTAATTAGGGGGGAAACAGATGTTCTGTGAGTGAGTTCCACAGTGATGCAGTGCGCCAGACAAAGGAGTTCTCTCAATATAATGTTAGTTTTTACGAAAAGGGTAAAAATGATAATAAAATTAAGTTTTGTAGCTTTGGTTTCTTATAGCTTTTATTGCCCAATAATTGAAAACTAACAGATGAACAAGAAGAAAAATAAAAAGTGCTTACCTATATTAACAATACTAATAGTTAATTAACGGTAATAAAGCATGTCACAAAATTAAATTTTCATTAATACATACAAAAAAAGTAAATGGACAAAAAAACAATATAAAAAATTTACTTACACCCACGTATATTATAATAACATATTATAATACATTTTGTACCAATAAAAGTACCTATAACACGTTACAAATTTCTCCATATTATAGTTTATTTTCGTTGATATTTCTAAAATTACCATTTATTGCTTTAAAGTGTAATATATTCTAACTCTTAAATATAATATAACCAAAAATTCTTTCGGGAAATATTTACAGGGATGGTTAAAAGGTAAATGGTTACTTATATCTAAAAGTGTATTGCAAATATTACCTTTAGTTGCTAATGTTTCGAAGTTTTCTTGAAATATTTATTCTATTTTACAAATTACTTCCACAAATTCATTAGGCATTTGAAAAGAGTAAAAAGATGAATCATCTAGTTCATCGTGGTCTTTACTATATGTATTTGCAAATATCACAAGAGTGGACTCTCAACGCTTTGCTTAAAAGGTACCCACACACGTATCCTAGGAAATTTTTGCAGCATTTAATTTTTTTAATAATCCATGCTATTTAGTGCGTCTCTTTGTTCTAGTATTTTATCCTTATCCTGAGGTACAAAATTATGTTTACGGTCAGGATGCCTCAAAAGCATCTGATCAGAATCTGCGTCACAGTTTTCTGTACCTACCTGAATTAAGCAAGTTGACGCATTGCAACTTTCTGAACGTTCTGTGAAACTGTATTGCTGTTGGGTTCATGCAGTTACCGTTTTCACTTCTGATTTTACCGAAATGGTTCTCCAGACAGTTGATTTAATCTTCGTGAAAGCATATAGTCAAACCCTGCATTTTTGCGATGATAGTAAAATAATTGAATAATACTGTTGATTGAAATTGGTAACGTTCATATTATTTTTGTCTCGAATTTCAAGACTTTTAAAGAGGGACAAATAATCCATTAGAATCTCTAATTGAAATGAGTTCGCTTTAAAGGCAGCATTCTTTTGGGGCAATGGTTTCCAAAGAACTTAAAATATCAAATAGTTGATCTAATCTAGTAACAAATTCAGCAGTTTCAATTACCAACCAAATTTAATGTAAAAACTGATAGCTACATAGACTGAGTAACTAAATACTTGGGTGGCAAGTTTGACCTTCATTTTTTGGAAACTAGTCGGGTAAATATAAGAATCGGTTAATTTATGTGCTGCTTTAACAGGAAATTTCTTTATTTAACTCATAACTAAAGAGCGGAGAAAATGCAAAATGCATTTTTTGTCTGTTTTGTACAAAACATGCATTTTTTCCAATAATAGAGCATTTATTGCATTTTATGGCCAAATAAAGACCCTGTCCGTCCCTTTTCGATTGCTTGTTTATTGCAGGGCACGTGTTTATTAGTTTATTTTATTACATTACAATGGGGGCGACTGAGGTACTTTACTACTTCATAGAATTACCCAGGATAAACCCACACTATAGGGTATTCCCAGTAAAAGCAATTAATATTTCAAACAGAATCCGATAGTTCAAAGAGGTGGCAATTTTTAGTATCTTTGATATCCTCTACTTGAAACATTCTTGTGTGCCTCGTTTTGTAAAGTGATTTGTGTATGTGTCTGTCTGTCCAGTGTTTGCTAAAATACCGAAAACTAACTTCCATATGTCGTGGATAAAGAGCTATCAGGAGTTCACTTGGGATGGCACCAATTTGTTTTGTACAGCTTGTTCGAAAATTGTGAGTATAAACCATATTTTCACATTTTTTTTTCAGAAAGATACATGTTTTTTGGTAAAATAGGAAATTTTGGCTATTACGTATTCAAGCACAGTATTGGTAGTTAATGTTAACAATTTTAAAGTATTTTTAAAAAATGTCTACTCAATTATTTTATAGTAAAAAGAGAAAGATATATTATGTTTTTGGTATAAGGAGATTGCTGCTTTTATAAATTACGTTTTCAAGGAAATTATTAGTAGCTAATGTTAACAATTTTAATGTATTTACAAAAGTTTTCTACTGAAATATTTTATTTGGTAGAAGTAGGAAAGATTTCTTTAAATTCGGTTTTTTAACGAATGTAAACCCAAATTAATTATTGTTTTTTGGATTTTACAGGTTCATGCAGATAAAAAATTTATTGTGGATCAGCATATCAAATCAGCAAAACACCAGCTCAACGTGCGAAAATTGCAACGAGGGGAACCCTCCCAGCAAACAATACAACATTGTCTTGAAGAAAAACCAAAAAACAGCGAATAAGCCCAGTTCAATGAGGACTTATGTAAGGCATTCATTGGAGCCAATATGCCACTTAAAAAACTTACGCCAATTTACGTTAATTTTTGACAAAATATTGTAAATATAACATACCGGACGAGTCAACTGTACGTAAAGGTAGTGTTGGTGTCATTTAGAAACAAACTGTAAATGACTTTAAAAAAAAAGTGGGTGAAAATTATTTTTATCTTGTGGTTGATGAAACAACTGACTCATGTGGAAGAATAGTTTGATAGAATAGTTTGTTAATTTACGAATTGTATGTTGTGCAAGTTGCTATTATCTCAATGTATCAATGGTATTGTTGAATTATTAATTGTATTATTATTTTTTTATAATCGCAAATAATATTTTCTCACTGTAAGATCTTTATATTTTAGATTTTATGTTTTGTAATTTGCTATGTAAGAATCAATGTGTGTATCTATAAATAAAAAACTTTTATTACGATTTTTTTTGTTTGATTTATATTTATTTAAATAAGTCTGTGGTATAGGTAAAAAATTATAGGATTTCTGAAGAACGGGTTTAATTATAAAGAAATTGTTCTGGCTTTATTTAAAATAACATTAATGTTCATAATTTTTTATATAATAAAAATGCATACATATTGATGCATATATTCTGAAAATTTTATGCTTTTAAATGCGCATATATTGGGGTTTTCCACTTGCATTTTTTCCGCTCTTTACTCATAACTCAAGTCTTTAATATATTGCCATGAATTTTGTTATCATTAGCATAAAAGTTATATGTCATCAACAAATTTCTCATCGCTTTTGTAATATGTGGCACATCAAAGATGAAAAAGAGATACGACTTTCTAAATATAAATCAGTATTGTCTGGAGATATTTTAAAAATATTTGGCAATTTGATATTGTAACCCAATATCACAAGAAATTGCACAAATATTTAACCCCATTTTTTAAATTTTTGCACAGCTTCATAGTTTATGTAATAGGCTAGCATGACAAGAAGTATGATATAAAAATAGGCTATCGGCTGTTTCCATTTCCAATAAATTCCTCTGATCATAAATACACTGGCAGTTAAAGTTGGTTTGAAAATCTCCTCACCTGTATCGCCCATTACTAGCCCAGTGATAATCTTGATTTCCTGCTCTGTTTGTTTTAGCAAAGTGTTAAGCGAGGAAAGGCTTTATTTAGACATTAAACATTTTTTATATACTCGGGGACCAGCAAAGTATATTGATAAACCTTCAATATTAAACTCTTTGCTATAACGTCTACCATTTGGATGTTTATGCCCCTTTTTTATGGCAGTGGCACACACACCAAAGGGAGATCCTATGGCGCTCGACGAGCGGTGTGTGTGCGAAGATGTTGATTGACCCGGTTCTTAAATAGTTGTAGGTTGTAATTAGTGGGAAACAGATGTCTTGGAAGTGAGTTCCACAGTGATGCAGTGCGCCAGACAAAGGAGTTCTTGTAAAGCGATGTTCTAGGTGTTTCTAGTTGTACGACGAACTGGTGCGCTCCTGCCGTCTGTCATGACTGTCTGACAGGAGTTGACAGGGGCGGGATGATACGGGCAAAATCCTTTGAACATCTGCCTTGAAAGTATCTCTAAAACAGAGACATCTCGGCCACATGTCTGCGGTGTTCCAGACTATCCAGTTTCCGGGCCATGACATATTGCTCTTGACCGAGACACCCAGCAGTCCGATTGACTAAGATGAAGGAATGGTTGGTCCTGCCATAATGATATCAGGGCCCGCTGTATTGGCCCTCTTGGTAAACGTTGCTCCTTGGGTCTTTGCTGCATTGAACTGGACCAAATTTCGTTCGCCCCAAGTTTGAACTTTCTCCAGGTCTTGATTAATAGCTGTAATCTGCTCCTGTCTGCGGTGGTGAGTCTCAGTCGCTGGTAAGGATTTTTCTGATCTAAAGTGGGAGACGAGGGTGCTGTTATCTGCAAAACTGTAAACAGGCTTATTCGTTTCGATCAGCAGGTCATTAATATAGATGAGGAACAGAGTTGGTGAAAGTATTGCGCCCTGAGGCACGCCCGCGTTGATGGTGAATATGTTCGAGATGTATCCATCGACTGCAACGTGTAGGGATCGGTTCTTAAAGAAACTGGCCAGCCAGCTGCAGAGAGAGGCTGGCAGTCCGAAGGACGGCAGTTTATTGAGCAGTCCGTCACGCCAAACTCTGTCGAATGCCTTTGAAATATCCAACGCAATCGCTCGAGACTCTCCGTAGTTTTCAATTGCCCTACTCCATATATGAGTGACATAGGCCAATATATCTCCTATCGATCTCTCTTTGCGAAAGCCGTATTGATTATCGTTGATTATTCTGTTGTTCTCGAGGTACTTGAGTAGTTGCTGGTTGACTACACGTTCCATGACTTTGGAGATTATTGAAAGCAAGGCAATTGGGCGATAGTTTGAGGGCGTGGTTTATTTGCCTTTTTTGGAACAGGTTGCACTCGAGCGATTTTCCAAGAGGATGGGTAAATCCCTTTTCCGTAAGAAAGAGAAAAAAGCCTGGAAAAAACGGGTGTTAGTTCATTTGCGCAGTTCTTTAGCACGATGGCAGGTATTCCGTCCGGTCCTGATGCCTTTTGCGTATCTAGTTCTTTAAGGATTTTGCGAATATCACGGTGATGAAACTTGACTTCTGCCATGGTAGTGTTGATGTTCGATATCGTGGGGAGAGTCTTGCCTTGGGGGACGTCTAAGGTAGAGTGCGATGAAAACTTTTTAGCGAGCATGATTGCTTTTTCCTTGGCTGTAGTCGCCATGATGCCACGTTCGTCCGTCAAAGGTGGGAGAGACGTTTTTGTAAAGTTGTTTCTTACTGCCTTTGCTACCGACCAGAAATTCCTGGAACCACTGGGACATTGCAAAAGTTTATTCCTGATCCTTTGATTGTGTTTGTCCTTAGTTTCGTCGATCACACGTTTGCATTCGTTTCTCGCTTCGACAAAATAATTGCGATTTTCAGCGATCTGATTTTGCTGCCAGTACTTGTAGGCTTGCTGTTTCCTACCTACAGCTCTTTCGCATCTTCTGTCGAACCAGGGCTTTCCTTTTGATGGTAACTTGATTGAATTTGGGATATGCTTCCATTCCTGAGGAGATTACTTGCGTGATCTCTTCGCAGCAGACTGACGGGTCGTCAGTGCCAAAGCAGACGTCGAGCCAAGGAAAATCTAGGTAGAACACCCTTAGATCGTCCCAGTTTGCAGATTTGTAATGCCAGATTTTGCGAGGCAATGGTGGGTCCTTCTGTATGAGTGGCAATTCACACACCGTTGTAATAAGTTTGTGGTAGGAAGTACCTAATGGCGGACCAACTGTAATTTTGTACTGGTCAGGATTGGTGGTTAGAAAAAGATCCAGGAGGGCGGCGAATTCGCTCCTCTCTGAGATTCGAGTTGGTTCGTCTACAAGTTGAGTAAGCCTGCAGCTGATGGCAAATGCTTCAGCTTCTCTACCTTCGTTGTCGGTCTTGTTGTGATGTTTGAGCCAGTTTGTGTTGTGGGCATTGAAGTCTCCCAGAACGATTATTTCTGAACTGGGGTGATCGACCTGTATTGAGTCAAAAGTGGTAGCTAGTGTTGAGAAAAAGCTTTGGTATACTCTATCGCTCGGAGGGCGATAGAGACACCATATAAACTTGGTTAATCCCTGGGCGGTGAACTTGAGCCACATGACGTCAAGGTTGTTCGGTTCGAGTGTTTCCTCGCGGTGACATGAAAGGTCGCTTCGTACAAAAAGGCATATTGCGAACTTATGTCTAAATCGGGTATGTAAGTCGTAACCAGGATAGGGGTAGTTCACTGTTGTTGTAGAACATACTTGTGTTTCTGTAAGGGCTAGTATGTGTGGTCTATTTGCTTGTAGACGTTGGTGTACCGAATTTATGTTTGTATTTACGCCTCTTATGTTGCAGAAATCTATTCTAAATTGATTCGGTATCTTTGCTATCTGTGAAATGCGGAATGAAGGGCTCCCAGGACCACCCAGCGCCCGGAGATCCGAATGGCCGGGGAGTTTACTTCCGGAATATTTTGATCCTGGAAGCACCATCATGTCCATATATTCCTACTGTGAAAGCCGGGAACACCAGCGCTTAAGCGGAACGTGATTTGAGAAAACCACTTAGCGCCTCCCAGTTCTGGTGGGGTGGTCTTTCACCGGAAGATGCGAGTAGGCGTATGCATCTACCACCTGGGGCCGCTTCCACTGGAAGCATCGGCCTCAGACTCATTGCTCTGGTGGTCCCTAGTCTGACAGGGGTAAAAATGGGATTTGTTAAAACACTCCCCAGTGATCAGCTCCAGACTTTGTACTCTAGTGTTCTCCAGCCTGGAGGAAGACGATGGAATTTGATGGGCCACATCCCGTGACAACTTGGAATGGCGGGGGCGTCACTCCCCGTAATGAAACTGCTCTCACCAGTTTGACGTTCCTGCATGCTAATACAATGCAGCCCCTCTTGTCACAAACTGTCATTGATCAGCTCCAGACTTTGTACTTCGGTGTTCTCCAGCCTGGGGGAGGACGATGGGATTTGATGGGCCATATCCCATGGCAACTCGGAATGGCGGGAGCGTCGCTCCCCGTAATCAAACTGCTCTCACCAGTTTGACGTTCTTGCCTGCTAATACAATGCAGCCTTTCTAGTCACAAACTGTCATTGACAGCTCCAGACTTTGTACTTCGGTGTTCTCCAGCCTGGGGGAGGACGATTGGATTTGATAGGCCATATCCCATGGCAACTCGGAATGGCGGGGGCATCACTCCCCGTATTCAAACTGCTCTCACCAGTTTGACGTTCCTACCAGCTAATACATTGCAGCCCTTCTTGTCACAAACTGTCATTGATCGGCTCCAGACTTTGTACTTCGGTGTTCTCCAGCCTGGGAGAGGACGATGGGATTTGATGGGCCATATCCCATGGCAACTCGGAATGGCGGGGGCATCACTCCCCGTAATCAAACTGCTCTCACCAGTTTGACGTTATTTCGCAATGTCTGGATTGCAAAATTTAAATGTTAGTGACATATATTGCTCCAAAGATATATTGTCCAATTCATTAATTTGTTGATATTCAAGTTCCTGAACCCTTTGTCATCAAGGTTTGTTTTCGGTAGTTATGGACATGATGTGCTATCTCTGTCTGTGTTTAACCTTCCTCGGGATCGCGAAGGATAAACTGGCTGACGTTTGGGTAGATGTTGGAGATGTCAGACTGTCAGAGGAAGACTAACTGTAATTGGACTCACGGCGATCTCAAGTTGAACCTCGGTTTTGAGCTCGGTTTCAACTAGTTTTGTCTGGTCAGCTGCAAAAATACATTTTATTTAACCTTTAAATAATAACTTAGGTGAATATGTATCTTAAACAAGGAACAATTTATTTGGTTAAAAATTTGAGATTTTTTTATGCAAAATGTACCAAAAGCTTGAACAAAATTTGGCACGTACAGATATCATGTCAATTTTAGCTCATTTAAAAAAGTTAAAAAATAAAGAAGTGCGCATAGCCTTTTAAAAGTGGGACAAAATAAAATGAAAGCACTGTACAATTTATTCTCGTATCGCTTCACTCTGTATGCATAACATTAAGCTTTATTTTAGCAAAACACTAAAATTTTTAATACCTGAATCAAATAGTGCAGGTGGAACAGGTGGAACCCCGCCTGGAACTAACACTCTGTTATCTAGAACTCGTATTTTTGCAGGAAGTTGCAAGGGCGGTGCACTATACGAATGGTCAGTATTGGAACTCCCCTCAAGGGACGGGAATAGGGTAGGAATTGCAGCGGCTACTAACAGTGCATGAAAGTGACTCGTGAACATGTTCCCTGCAAAATGGTTTTCACATATCCAGTAACTTTTATGTAAGTCGATTAATTTTCCAAACAGGTCCTCTCGATTAGCTTTCATTGCCCATATTCAGGCTCTGAAAATAAATAAAAGCACTTTTAAACAATGACTATTTATATACCGATTTGCTTACAATTAATAGTCGTTGGTATAAATATTTTATTATTTTGATTTGCGAACAATAGGGATGTAGGGAAAAATAGGAAAAAACGCCATATGAAAAAATCCACCGAATAAAGAAACAGAAATAAATAACCCAGTAGAAAAACACCACGTTTTCGCATATTGTTAATTGAAGTAGGTATGGAAAGTTTTAAGTTTAAACCGGTTAAGCCCAAACTAATCCAAAGGCCGCTAACCGAAAATGGCTTTGCTAACCGAAAATGGCTTTGCGCGTAGCATCAATAAAGTAGGTTTTTGTTTAGCAATGTCAAAATTACAAATAAAAACCAAATATTTAAAACTTTCTTTATCTATTTAATTTATGTACTCTGTGAATGCACGAGACGTGCCGTCATCATATTCATACAACTCTATACGCTATTAGCATGTAAATTATTTATAGCTTTCATTGTTAGATATAGTTTACTGTCTACCTTTTCTTAAAAAGTATTTATCATTAATGTCATAAACGATCAATTTAGAAGATCCTTTATGTTGGAGCTTTCCTTTAGATGTCTAGACCAAATACGCCTTGTTCTAAAAATGTTCAATTATCTTTACAGGTAGAAATATTATATTATAATAATGTCACGCTTAATAATGTATAAGCTGTGGTATAATACATTAAGAGATTTCGAGAATAATAATATTATAATTCAGGAGGGTAAATTCCGGAGTGTGAAGGTATATAATAAGCGGTCTGTTACATATGTATGTAACCACGGAGATATACTGTTCACTTTTGTCGGCAATTACCACTTATTGCAATAAATTAGCATTTATTGAATCTGTAATGAAACGTAATATGTAAATAAACCCTCATTAAAGAGAGAGTGTTGGATTTATGGGTTTAAATTTTACCTGAGGCAATTTTAGCGCTAGTTATTATAAACTTTAGTTAGATTTTGTTTGTCACTCATTTTACTAGAGGATAAAAAATAAAAATAAAACACAACGTTCAAAAGAATCACAAACGACACACACGAAGTTATATGTACGGCTATGGCGGCTAAATGTACAATAAGTAAAACCGATCTCCCGACTGCACGTAAAAAAATTATTTTCCACCAAGAGGCGGAACATAAAGCGTGCAAGGGGATCGACTCAAACCGTTCCCGCCAAGGGAGCGTTTTAGCTGTGTAGCTATAAGATGTGGTAATACTTAGTGCCTGAGGGTATTTACTAATGGGGGAGTGTAATTTTGTACAGATAAATGATTGAAATTGGTGTCATCTGACAAAGGGTTGGGAAAGAAGACAAGCGGTGTGGGGAGATTTTTGTAACAATTTTTCTCCGAAAATGCATGCTTTCCAAGATATTTGCTTTTCATACGCGTTACGCGGATATATTATACCCATTCGAACGGGTCTTTTCAACGGTTCTCCAGTGGCAAGTACCTAACAAAAATATATACGAAGGCTTGGGGGTAGGTAGTAATTAGGGTTAAAATTATTGTCATTTAATGGAGGACATCGAAAATCTACTATGGATAGGGTGGCTGGTAAGGGAGATGTTTTGATTTATTTTTGAGCTAAGACGCTTAATTTTTTGAGATATTTGCAATTTTGAAGGTTTTAGAATAATACTGGATCAGCTGATTTTCGGGGGGATTAATAAAGAGGCTAATATTGGCAATTTTAGAAATGTCTACATACTTATTAAGAGTAGCATTGCATAAAATACATCTAATACAATATATTTTCTATAAGTTACTATACTAGGTACTTACCCACATTTGTTTGATCTTGTAGATTGCAGAGAATGCATTACATCAGATATTAAAAAAAAATACAAATCGGCGTTAAAAAATTCTAGTTCCTTGGCAGAAAAAATACATTTGATATCCAGCTTGTGGAAAATTAGAAGCTTCAAGCAGATGATCAAGGCAATGGAAGTTACTGGTTTTAGATATCAGCAACAGAAGGAAACGCCAAAACATCGCGTGAAATGTGAGGACCTTCATTCTGCCTTCAAATCAAGAATCCGCACTGGTGTTATCGTTAACCTAAAGCACACTGATGTGAGGTGTTTTTGGAAGACTCTGCCGCGCTGCTGAAGAGAAGACTTCAGGACGCATTGCAGAAAGATGAAGCTCTTAAGGTGTGCTTTGTGGGGAGTTTCATATCCTGAAGGCTAATCAGATCCAAATTGAATGCAAGCATTTAAATACTAGGAATGCTTTCGTCTACAAAGATACTGATTTGAATAACTAGTTTGGAAAAAAAATACAAGATCCATTGCTTAGTGATTTGGATGAGTTCCAGGAAAGGGATAGAAAATAGGCACTAAGTAAAGTTATTGATCTGATGATTAATATAAACAAATTTAATCCACTTCGAGCAGGTAATTATATCGAGCCTCCGCCATCTCTACAATACAAAAAGCATGTATCAATGTTCAAAAAACAGACGATATGTGCTTTGCTTGGGCATATCCAAGCCCAAAGAAACTTTTTAATTTAAAAAAAATACAGTTTTTAATGACTTTAAGGCAAATACTTCATTTCGAAAGACAGAATAATGTATCTGCAAATACTTATTGGCTAGAAAAACTTTTACAGAAATTTAATGTTATTCCTGCATACAAGCTTAAAAACCATATTAATATTCTAATGATACAAGATAGATATTATGACATGGACAATGAAATCACACCAACAAAATTATATTTTGTATGGGTTAAAAGTTTATCCCGCCTGCTTTCAAGACAACTGAGCACGAACTGTTAAAAAGTACATTTGCGACCGCTGCCTACACTATTTTCATTCGGAACAAAGCTAGGCAACCATCTCAAGAATTGTTTAAAACTAAACGATGGTCCGGTTCCTCGAGTTCTAACTGAGGAGAATAAGGGGCTCGATTTTCGACACAAGGAAAAGGCACCCTTTATCATTTATGCAGATACCGAATATTTGCTGGTTCCTGTGGAGGATAATGCTTCAAAAAATACCCAAAATTATCAAAAACATGTCGCTTAGAGTATTGAATATTATGTTAAATGTTCATTTGATGATAGCTTACCAGTTTATAAATCATATACAGGTTCGGACAGTACGCGATGGTTTGTAAAAGAACTTTTTGACTTTGCCGAAAACGTCTAAACCGTTTTCTTGTGTCCTCTCCCAATGAAACAGTTATCTTTAAAGCAACAACCCGAATTGATAAATCAGCACCATTGTCACATTTATGAAAAGCCATTCATTTCTGAGGATAAAAAGTTCGTGATCGCTGCCACTTAACGGGAAAATATCGAGGACCTGCACTTGAAATTTGTATTCTGAATTTCCATTATGGCCATACAGTACCTATTATCGTCCAGAACATGAGTTCCGATGATGCTAAAGGCCTTAGCAGAGGTGGAGGAGAAAATTGATGTTCTACCTGTAAATAAGGA
>JAEQML010073118.1:0-15125 GCA_016904865.1 Pissodes strobi
TTTAAAGTGAGAGCTTTGATCTGCCAGAGGGGCTTTTCCCTTTCGGTAGTTCGCACTGGAGATCAAAGTCTGTCGGTATGGGCTGCTACACAGCTTTTTATACCAAACTTTGACCTCTAATTCGAGTATTGTTTTGAATTATCAACAAGGTTAATCATAACAGTTTATACTTTAATTAACAACAATTTATAATTGCGATTAAAGGTTAAGTTCAAACTTTCCACTGTATGATTTTATGTTAGTTGACAATATTAAAACACGATTATGATTTCAGGGAAAATGAAGATCATCCTGATACTCCTTCCACTGATTGTTACCGCCCAGTACAAGATAGATGAGATAACCCCTATTACTTATCTACCAAGGGACTGGCTATATAGTAAATAGCTATCATCACGTTTATTACCACGTAAACCTAACAAATATACAAGAGTGTATTGAAGCGACAGAAAAACTCTTCTACAAGCCGCAGAAACTTCAAAGAATTCATATACACCCTTAGACCACCTTCTTATTACAAGAACACACGATCTTATTATTCAAGCAAAGTCAATTAAATCATTCGTAAGTCATTATACAACCCCAGCGAAAAGAACTAAAAGATGATTATTTCACTTCATAGGGAAAGGCCATAAATATCTCTATGGAACCCTTGACGCTGATGATGGAGAACGATATGATAAATATATTAAAACACTCCAAGAAAATCAAGAAGCTCTCCATCAGGATATTTCTGATACACAAACAATTGTTAAACGATTAACTAAGGATATTGACTCACAGTTGACTAATGTCAAAGCAAATCAACAAGAAATCCAATACCGTATAAATTACCTTACACGAATGACTCAATTTACGTATACGACAACGTACTTTATTGCATTACTCGACAACTTAGCAAATAATGTTCGCGTAATAAGCGAAATCCAAACGACTGTACAAACCGCTATTAAGTTTGCGGAAATAAACATAATGCATCACAGTATTTTTAAATACCACGAATTTCAATTAATTATTAACAAACTACATCGAGAAACAAGAATACCTTTCGCTAATATAATTAAATATTATGAGGTAGCCCACGCAGATGTAACAATAAAAAATTACTTAATAATATTTTATGTAGCTATTCCATTAATAACCGGAAAACCATATATACTATTTCGTCTGTACCCAATTCCAATCAATGACCAAATAATAACACTAAATAACCCTTATCTACTAGAATCACCTAACGATTCTTATAACCTAAAAGAAGATTGTCATAAAATCGAAGAAATATTCTTATGTCCAAAAGAATTACTCAATCAAAATGAACCTTGTATAGTTCAAACGATTAATTTGACAAATCATTGTCCAATGATACCTATTAAATACGAAAAAATATCTATTACCCAATTTGATGATAATTTCATCATAATAATACCAAAAAAATCAAGAAAATGTCTATTTTCAATGCCCTAACCAGAATACAGTCGAGATTGTAAAACAAGTGTCCTTAATCTTGCCCGCAAAATGCGTAGTTAAGATAAAAAAACAATCATTACGATTCTCAAAAACCTGATACGGTCAACCTAAGGTTAAAATTTCCCACAATAAATATAGATGAAAACTTAATTCAAAATATTGAACCCTTACAACTAAAAGAAATGAATTTAGATAAAATACAAGAGGACGTAGAAAGTGAAAAGAAACTAGTGTTGCACCCCCTGAAAAAATTCGATATTGTAAACACTAGTATATCAGTAACTATATTACTATGTTTAATTATACTTGTATTAATAATTATAGGTATGATATATTACCGATGTAAGAAATCACAGCAAAATGTTAAAATGGACATAAAATTGAAACCCTTCGAAAATAAACCTCAATTGTCTCAGACTTAAGGAGGGAAGAATTATATGGCCATTTCCGCTGAATTACTGATGTTATGACTCATATTATTATTCATATTATTGTATTAGTCATTTGCAAGCACAGCAAATTTGGAATATTATATATACGTCAAGCCTAATGTAGTTTAGTCATTAAGAAAGTTTTGTACTGAACACTCGTAACTTGAAATAAAACTTTTTAAAAAACAAACGTTTTCGGAAATTAAATAAAATTATAGAATGAAAACTTTTCGAAGTTTGTAAACATCAAGATGTTTAAAGGAAATACTCTGTTTTTCTGTACTGAAATAGTATTTTATTTTTTTTTGTTATATGGAAACAATATTTCAAAAATATATCCCAATTGTAATAGGTCAAAATATAGACGTAAAAAAAAATTGTTGAGAAAATGATCAGTTTGGATATTCCTAATTGTCATAAACTGAAGGAAATTATTGTAAAAATATTTGTTTTGTTTAGACTAAAAATGTATTCAAGGAAGAGAAAGAATATTGATAAGCTTGCAAGTAAGACTGTCGCTGGTTATACTTTATAATAAATTTGCAGTTGTAAGCACCTCTATATTAACATAATATGTTATGATAAGTGTAATAAATAATAAATTGGTTAATTTGGATAATTATTGGCCTAAAACCTGTGGTTATTAAGGTTTATTCATTATATTGGATGCAATTACGAATGTAGATCCTTTAAACTTTTTAGGTTTGTTTCAGTGAGTTTATTATACCTAGTCAGCTATAGAATAGTGATCAAATTAAATTAAAATAATCTGTATAACTGGTATATAAACTAGGGCTTGGAATTTTTAAAATATATGTATTCGAATATTCGTTTGGTATTTTATTCAAATAATTCGAATATCAATTTGAATAGTCCAATATTCAAATAGTAGAATATGTATTCAAATTGTCGAATTTTTTAACCCCTTTCGCTCCAGGCTGATTTTCCTAGGTTTAAGGCTGTATACCACCAAAAAAAAAATGTCCAAAATTAATTTTTGGAGAATTATTATGTAGAATAAAAGAGATATCCACATATCCAGAATATTTACATGTGGATATATGGGTAACCCAGAATATCCACTTTTGGATATCTATTTTCACAAGCAAGAACAAAACCACGTGCGCTTCCCTCTATTCTAAAAATACACTAAATAACAAACCATCATTGCCGTTGCGTTAGCACCACATTAGTGAACATCGACCTTGAGCCATTTACATTAGTCCTGAAGTTTTTTGAAAAAAAAAAAAAAAACATGATATCCCCGTATGGATATTCGTGTCCTACCGCGATCTAAATTAATCTACCGAGTCCGGCACCACTTTTTCCAAATGTATTATTATCCCGTATATGAATATCCATATGTGGATATTGTGGTAAATTTCGCTATACCTAGAAATATACATATGTGGATACGATGGAGCGGAAGGGGTTAACTATCGAAAAATTGAATTTAGAATAGTCGAATATTCAAATATTTAAATTATTCGAATATAGCCATAATCGAACTATTATATTTTAAAACAAGGCACATGTTATTATGTACAGCAACATACATACACGGATAGAGGGCCCAAAAGTTAGATGACAAATGTACTAAAAATGTCGGTTTTCGAGAAAAGGCCATCTTGATAAAAGTTCCTGCTTCCCGCAAAAAAACAGTAAAATATAGTCTACGAAGCGAATTTTGAATTTTTTTTATAAAGAGTGCTCAAAAACTACGAAGACATGACTTTCATTATCAAAATAATTTTGAAAATTAGTTTTTTAAAACAGCAAATTTTAAGAAATGTAAATTTAAGTTAAGAACAAAAAGTCTTGTATGATAACTGTTCCACAGAAAACACGAATAGTCGAATATTCGAACAGTCAAATATTCGAATAACCGATTAGTCAAATATTCGAATTTTTTAACTAACAAAAAATTCGAATTTAAAATAGCCAAATATTCGAATACAATTCCGAGCCCTAATATAAACACTAGTAACATTTCAGTCATCTAATGATATTTAATAAATTGAACCCTTGAGAAGCATCTTTCTTCATAAATTTACTTAATGACCAAATAACCTACAGCATTAAAAAAATAAATAGTTATAATTAGTTACTCTTTTTATATTAAAAATTACAAGCCTAAATTTTAAAAAACGTTATTACTAATTGTAACATATAGTATAACAATAATTATTATTAAATTTGCAAACTGTCCTAAACACACATCTTTTATCCATAACGGTGACTTTTAATCGCAGCTATCCGGTTTTTCTATAAAACAGACTAAATTAAAATTTCGTTTTAATCACTATTTTATGATTTAATATCATATTTTATAGGTAGATATCTGGAAAATAATTAATTTGAAAGAAAATATCTGAATATCCTATGCTATTAATACAAACCCGCCATAAATTTTGCCTCCTAATGGCGGATGGGCGGAGCTAAATTGCTGCTTGTCGCCAATGTCTTGTATAAAGTCACTGTGACAAGACCGCGTATCGTGACATCGCATCGCCGCGTATAGTCTGGACGGTACCCCGTAACCGCAACGCGTGACATTGCTGCCTTTTCCGCGTGTCATCACTCCGTTCTATGTCCTGTCGGTCTTTTGGCGTCGCATCAAAGGGATACTACGCCGCTTGATTCGATAAGTCTGGACGGGACCGCGTATACTAGCGGCAAGGTCGCGTTTTGCACATTTAGTTGAATTTTAACCAGTGTAGCGGCTATTTTATTTTTGTTTCGAATTAGTATTTGTTTTTCTAAAATCAAGATGCAATGGGGACAGGAGACAACTTTAACATTTATAGAATTATATAGGGAAAAGGAAATATTGTGGGATACAAAAAACCCACACTATTACAATAAAATTAAAAAACAAGATGCGTGGGAAGTAATTGCCAATGAAAGGGCCCAGAACTACCCTGCAAATTATACGACTAAAAGCAAATTCATTGCTTTATTAAATAAATTTTATTTAATAAACGCTGGCAAAATTAATCAAATTTAAAAAGAGTAAGCCGGTAGAATTCCCATGGAAAGGGCCGAATAAAAGAAACGTACGAAAGACACACAGAAATCGAAGGACGGGATATGCGGACCCTTATAAAAAGGGAAATGCGCGACTGAATCGACACTTGTTAGCTAGCAGTTTTAAGCAAAATGCCGAAAATCACGCGAACCGTACTAAGTCAAAACAAACCGATCCAGAATTAGTCCAAAGTAACTGTAAAATTACAGGTGAGAATTTATTTCATTAGCACATAGGTCACATCTTTCGTTAATGTATTACACCTATTCAGTTATCTGACTCTATAAATCGGGTTTGGTAAAGCAAAATAGATAAATAACTAATATGAATTTGCGAACACAAGTTACTTGTGTCACGAGACGAACATGATAATTATGTCCTCTTTCTTTGGGAATTAAAAGATTATAAACTTATGTGCCATTAACAAGGTTAAATTAGTTTAATAAAAATAATCAAATTACCAATTCACTACATGTACCATGAGTTGATTCAAGATAATAATAAAAAAAATATGTGTTGCTGATGGCATAAATGTGGTAAAGATTTAGGGAGAGGTACCCAGGTTAAGTTAGACAAGCGTATCGAGTTTCAGTCAGGCCATGTAAGTAAGGAAAATGTTGAAACACTCCGTAGGTATAAAATATGTAGGAACGATTCCAAGAATGAATTATAGAGACAATGTAGGGTTTGACATAAAGTAATGTGAAGTTTATATTTAAAGGGTTTGAATCAAATATGGAGGCCTTAAAGACAACTTAGGTATAAGTTTGGCTGGTTTGCTGAAATTGGTTAATAATATCGACTATACATAAATAAAAATAAATTACATATTGAATGGGTTATGAAGTTTGCAAACATTCAAAATCTACCACTGGACAAGGTCCGGCGGCTGGCGTACCGCCCCTGCGTAAAAAAAGCATCTCTTAGCCCGGTCAGCAAACGACCCGCGGCTGAAGCATCTTCCCCGCGTGAAAGAAAGTAAAATTCTGCCTGTTCAGCGAATGGACCCGCGGCTGGAGTATCTCCCCCGCGTGAAAAAAAATAATAAAAACAAAAGATCTTTGATATACTGCAAGTTAATATTATACAAGGTTAGCGTTTCTGGTGCAAGGGTCTGACTTACATGCAATTAGGTATAGAGTGTCTGTCTGGTTGGTCATTGGCGGTTTGATAGAGGCGAACAAATGAGGTAAAATGGATGTAATGTAAATATGAGGTATACTTTTCGCCGTGGGCCATTACTTGCCACCTATTTTTCATAGCGGTTTCATGCAAATTGGTCACCATAGTTTGGTCAAACATAATTAATGTTTATAAAACCAGCTGGATATATTCTTTATACCATTGAACGAATTGATTATCTGATAAACTTGTGTATGATTTTATTTGTCGCAATTTTTACTGTCCAATTTATTGACTGATAAAATGCGTAAGGGTTTATTTAATTAAATTGTGTTGGGATTTAATTTTTCAATTATACGACTTTTACTTTACTAAATTGCTAAACTTTGTATGGTTTAAAATTGGTAGTGCGCTAATATGTTTAATGTATAAATTTCTAATTATTATTAAAATAAATTGTGCTCTCTCAAAAATTGGCTTTTATTGCTGTTATTAGCTTTACAGACAAGAGATACGCTATTCGAAGGTTCGATAAACAAACTTAAACTTATTCAAACTCTAAAACAACCTGCTACGCGCACAACTAAAATACAGGGTCCTCAATAAATTATTTCAAAGAAATAATAGTCCACGTGACGATCACAGCCAATACTATACTTTGGCGTGTAAACACACGACCGCGGTATTGGTTGTTTCACCAAAGAATTGGGTATCCCCTGCGATGAATGCAAAAAGAAAAGTACAAACTTGTTGTCCTCTTTAAGAAGAGAAACACTTAAAATTGAAAAAGTCAGTGGACAGGAAAAGGTACGTAATAATAATTTTGTTGCTTCTTTTCTCTGTACAGGGTGATTCATTAACAAAGGAGACCGGCTATATATCGGAAAGTAGTTTTAATAGAGCTTTCGCGTATTTCTTTTTTGTAAAATCGCCCAAGAGAAAAGAGGCTGGAAATTATTTTCAAGTTTGTTAAATGTCCGCTAGTAGCAGTCCCCACTAAGCATATAAATAAAATTTTCTTTGGTATTTTGGCCAATTAAGATATTTTGAAAGTGTCTGCATTTTAAACCTTGCATATTTCGTAATATGTTTTGTCTAAATCTTTTGTCTTTCGACTGAAATAAAGTGGTGATTCAGATGTTTTTTAAACAAACTTCTGTTTAGCATAACCGATTTTAATAAACTCGCTGTGATTTAAAATGGCTTATTTGCCCTACAAAGTGATATTTTGATTTTGCATTTTTTAATTTTCCCGTCACCGCTAGATGGCGGTAACTAAAATACCAACACGAATATTTGTGTTTTTTTGCAAAAAGTCAAATACAATGGAATATTCCTGTTTACCTACCTGATTTAATAGATAATTAAGTTCTCTTTATTACTGTCAAAAAAAATTGACTTATGTTCAGTGGCGTTCCGGAAGGAACTTAAGCCAATATTATTGAAAAAAAAGTACGCCATCGACTTTTTTATCATTTTTATTTTTTTTTCTATCAAGCAGCTGAAAATAAAATATTTTTGTTCCTTGATGTTTTTTCGTATCTCGCTTCCTTTTCGAAAAAGAAAATAAAAACACTTTATTTCGTGGCCCTGAACCACAACCGTATTAGGTAAATATATTTGGTGTTTTAACAGAAAACGAAGCAAAATACGAAAATAGGTAATTCAAGAAACAAACAGTTGTATTTTAAGCTGCTTGGCCTGAAAAAAAATAAAAATTACAAAAAAAGTCAGTGGCGTAAAGTAGCTACTTTTTGTTAGGTCAAGATGAAATATATGTCAGTACGTGGTTTGCGACTGAATTTTTGGGGATAGGGATGCCGTAAGAGGAACGAAAAGTACAGTAAGTGTATTTACTATACATTTTAACACAAATTTTACATTATTATTAGATACAGATGCATTTCTATTATAATAATAGCCTTTAATAATATACTAATTAATCTCTTTAACACGCATTTTCCTATTAAAAAACTGAGAAAAAAACATGAAAAACCTTGGATTATCAAAGGAATTAAAATAGCTTCAAGGAATCTAAGATGTTTACATAATCTTCCAAAATTTCATCCTTCAGACTTTTTAAATAACTATTTTAATAGATGTAAGAGAATATATAGGAGTGTTATTCGGACATCAAATAAAATGTATTATGAGGGTAGAATGAACGAGGCTGCAAACAGGGTGAAGGAAGGATGGAAGATTGTAAATGAATCAGGGGGGAAATGTAGCTCGTCTTCGGAAGAATTTAATATGGCTTCAGATGCACTTAATGACTTTTATTGCTCTGTTACTCAGAACTTATTAGAAGATTTGAATTCTCAAGTGAATCCCATGTCTTTTCTTCGTAATGTGTTGGAATCATTTTATATGGTTCTCACTGATATATGAGAAATTAGAAGTACTTTTAAGGAAATAAAAATAAGAATTCCGCTGGTCTGGATGATATATCAGTCAAAAATATTTAAAATTTACCGGACTCAGCATTGAGAGCACTCACAAATGCTATAAATGATTGTTTTGATAAGGGCGCGGTTCCTTCCTGCTTAAAAACTGGTTTGGTCATACCTCTATTTAAAGGAGGAGACTCAAGTGATCCCGCTTGTGATCGACCTATATCCTTACTCCCCACATTATCTAAAATAATACAAAAATTAGTGAAGACTAGAATGCTCTCTTTTATATCAAGACACAAAATGCTTAATAACTGTCAATGGGGATTTCAAAATTCAAAGGGTACAAGGGATGCAATCTTCAGTTTTCTAGAAAAACTGTACATGGGACTCATTGAGTTAGATGTGGCTGCAGCGGTGTTTTGCGATTTCTCTAAAGCGTTTGATTGCGTGAATCGTAAAATACTACTAGAAAAATTGAAGCGCTATGGATTTAGGGGAACTGCCCTTGAATGTCAGGGAGCTGATTCATCAGAGCTTATCAATCCCCGTGGTGTCCCTCAAGGCTCAGTATTGGGACCTTTATTATTTTTATTGTACATTAATGATCTAACTAGTATTGACGTCACTGGTTCTTTCACTCTCTTTGCAGATGATATCACAATCCTTTGGTTGGACAAGAGCCTTGAAAACCTGACCACTAAAGTTTCAGAGGAGATTAAAAGGATAAAGCAGTGGTGTGACTGCAATTGCTTGTGCTTTAATATTAATAAAACAAATATATTATCATTTATTAGTTTTAATGATTTAACACTGGATAATGATGTTGTTTGGTGTAGATCGTTTGTAAAGTTTTTGGGCATGCAGATTGATGAGAGACTTAAATTCACCGAGCATATTACAGCCCTGAACAAAAAAAAATTAGCTTCTGCTTGTTACGCAGTGAGAGTGGTCAGTCACAACTTGGTGTTGTGTAGATCTGTCTACTTTTCCCTTGTAGAGTCTAATTTAAGATATGGAGTGGCTTTTTGGGGTTGTACTACCCACCAACAGTTCCAGTCAGTTTTTGTACTGCAGAAAAGAGCATTGCGATATTTATGTAAACTAAAACCAAGAGATCATTGTAGACCATTCTTTATCAGTGAAAAAATACTAACGCTTTGTGCTATTTTTATTTTAGAAACAGTAACTTAAATTCACAAAAAATATGGAAATATACATGTTACCGGAGGGTATACTACACGCAATTATGATAAACTGAGACTTCCAATTCCAAAAAGTGCGCTTACTAGGAACTCACTTAAAAATATACAATCATTTACCGGGGATATATAGGAATATTGAAAGTAATAAGCAATTCTCGCGATCAGTAAAAAAATTTTTACAAGGCAAGGCCTATTGTTTTCTAGAAGAGTATTTCAATGACATTTTTTAATAGTACTGTAATAGCTTTATAACTTAGTGACAAATTTCTGTTTTCATTGTTTTATTTTATTGATTTTTTATATCTACATCTGTTGTGCACGTCTTAAAAAAAATTTTTCTCTTGTACATATATTTTATTCTTTTAATTTATATATAGTTTTTATTTCTTTCATTTTAAATACACAATATTCTAGTCATATTTTATCAATTTTTATTTTTTGTTTTATCCTGTTCACAGCTAATTTTTGAACATATATTTTTTTATGATTGAGTTTATATTGAATGTTATTTTTTGTTTAGTTTTTCTTTTTCTTTTTAACTAACTGAAAATAGTTTGATGGTCTTTTGGCTTTGTTAATAAGAACATGTTTCTTGAAACAATAAAGCATATTTTGACTTTGACTTTGACTTAAATTTAAGCAATTTAAGTAATAAGGTCTATTTATGCATACTCATTACTCATCTTGCCAATCGACCCGCCCTTCATTTTGAAAAAAGTGTGCAAATTTATTACGCATCAATTCAGCGTTTATGGAAGGTTTCCTTTGGAAGGTTTCTTATTGGAATCAGTGATGTATTTGGTTCATTGTTTTTGATCCTATAATCCAACTCAGTTCCTTTACCGAAAGTCCCGGTGGGCGTGTATAATAAACGTGAGGTGGTATTACGTCTCAAAAAATTGTGCAAATGAGTTTACGAATTTATGAGTACTATTGTCGCGTCCTAATAAGCTACCCGCTTAAAAGTTCACGTCGGTTCGCAAATCTTTATTTGCTTGCAATAAGGAAAATGAACATCACCTTCCCGACTACAAACATCGTTTTATTAAACGTTTAAACAGCCGAATTTCAACTCAACCACTAAACTACCGTACTAAAATTACGTTATACAAACAACGAAAGCAATTCTGTGCGAGAATGTCGAGAGGGCAATCTTTCTCTTCGGACTTTTTAGGAAAAATTTTCTGACATAAAAAAATATGTCAGTGTCACGCAATCTATTTACTTCAAACTTGCGGGCGCAACGGTGCCGCTTCTATCATTGCCACATTTACATTCTTTAACAATATTATAGTCAATTCCCAACATTCTCCCACCTGAGACACGAAATTATCTATACATGAGTGTCTCACAAAAATAGACCTACAGTTTACAGCTTTAACAAAATTAAAATCTAGCGCAACTACCGACCGTTTACAAAAATTATAAAAATCTGCTCGGCACTCCAATATTTCGACCACTACGAGTTACCACTTGTTTTAACGATTCGGGTGCTCTGCTATTGATAACTCCCGTATTTCCCGCACAAACGTTGTCTATATCTTGTGGATAGTCTGCGACTTCTTCAGCATAGCTCACTGGTCCCTCAGCTACCTCTACAGGTTCAAAGGTAGGCCATCATTCGTCACGTATTCTAGCGGGAACAGGCGTTGAATGGGATGCAGCTCCTGACCTCGTTGAGTTCTTAGCCTCACCAAACGGACCTCACCATCCTTGGCAGCCAACAGCTCAATCACCACTCCTAAAGGCCAATCCATCATCTTATCACGGTCATTCCCTATCAGGACAACATCACTCAGCTTAACCTTTTGACCAGCAGAACCTTTGATGGACAGAAACAATTGGCCCAGGTACTCTGACCGAAAACGTTGTCGCGGGTCGCTTCGAACCTTTTGTAGATAGAGAACTCTTTTGCAATGCGATTGGCTCTCTACAGCTTCGCAGTCGGGTACCCCACTCTGCTCTATCTCTCGCAGAAACATCATGGGAGTCAATGGAATTAACTCCCCAGGATCGCTAGACAAGTAAGTAAGCGGGCGCGAATTTATTACCGCCTCGCAGTCACATAACACGGTGACTAACTCCTCATACGTAAGGGCCGCACGTCCCAGAGTTTCTCTAAGAAGCTGTTTTAGAGTCCCGATTAACCGCTCCCAAAAACCGCCCCACCAACTTGACGTAGGAGGGTTAAAGCGCCATCTAATCTTTTCCGCACTACTGTACGTCGCGATCGCGTCCCAGTCCAACAATTTAAAGGCACTGTCCGTCCTGACAAAGTTCGTACCATTGTCATTAAAAATTCTTCCGCCTTCCGCGCCTCGCGATAAAACGTCGCAGCGATTGTAAAAAGTTCGAGACAGATAATGACGTACAAAGTTCCAAATGTACCGCGCGATACACCGCGCATGTGAATAGGCAAATCCATGCTTTAGTTCCATCGTTAAGGAACACTGGGCCCGCAAAATCGACCCCGGATACCTCAAACACTGAAGCGTCTCTAACTCTATCTAAAGGAAGAGGGGGTGCACTAACGCCAAACGATTTGCTATTATATCGTTTACAAATCGCGCATCTTGAAATGACAGTCCTAATGCTTCAACGTCCACCCAATATCCAAAACTTTTCCCTCAACAAGCTTAAAAGACCCTGCGTTCTAGCATGACACGATTTAATGTGGGCACAAAAAATAATCTTGGTCACTATGGGGTATTTAGAAGGCAACACTATTGGGTAGCGGAAAAGCTCACTATCTTGCCGAGCATTCACTCGGGATTTTAGTCTAATTAGACCTCGTTCATCAGTAAATGGATCTAATGACTTTAATTTCACAATATCGGGCCCACCAAAGGACTCTAACTGGACCATCGTGAAAACAAAGACTTCAGCATCATCAATCTCTTCTTGATTAAGTTCCCCACGAAGTTTTGCTTTAGGATGTTGAGTATTTTTTATAAAACGTTTCACCCAAGCGATCATCCTAATGGTCTTCAAAAAGGAGGAAAAATAATTCAAATGCCAGTCATCCGAGCTTGATGTATTTGGCCCAGAATTCACCAATGAAGTCACTATCCTCTTCTTTTTCTCCAGAAGAAATTCCTCTTTATTGTACTAGACTTTTTCTCTAGGCCACAAAGAATCCTCTTGACGGAGCCAATCTGGACCCTCCCACCATTTTGACTCGACTAGGTGTTTGGGTGAACACCCACGGAAAGCAAGGTCAGCGGGGTTCAAGACACCCGGCACATGCCGTCAATCGTCAATGGATGTTGCTTCTCTAATTTCTTTGACCCTGTTATACACAAATGTGCCCCAACTTTCATTTTTGTAAATCCATGCCAACACAGTGGAAGAATCAGTCCAACAAGTACAGTTGAAGTCAACACCTAAACCTTTTTGGACAGCTTTTGATAGCCTGGTCCCTATCACCGCAGCTAACAGTTCCAACCGTGGAATTGTGATAATTTTACTTGGTGCCACCCTGCTTTTTGCTGCCACTAGACGGATCTGAACTTCACCAAAACATACACACGTCAGATAAATAACAGTGGCATAAGCATTCTTGCTTGCATCACAGAAAATGTGCATTTGTGTATCCTCCGCTTCTCCAGGACCACCAAAACACCACCTAGGTATTTGTATATAAAGCAGGCACCTCAAATCTTTCAACCACGCCTTGAACAAATTATCTGTTTCTTCATCTACCTCCGCATCCCATGTAACCTTTTTCTCCCAGATCTTTTGCAATAATAACTTAGGAACGAGGGTAGCTGGACCAGTAAAACTCACAGGATCAAAGATTCGCTGAGCCCTTTGAATATAAAATTGACAGGAAGGAGTACAAAAGGTATTTGCCTATTACAAAAATTGCGACGGAAACGGCCATATTCACGCCCCTAATTATGTCATATCAAAGTCATTTCCACATTTTACTGTCATAATCGCCGGAACGTTGTACATTTACGAAATCGAAAATCGAACAATGGTTAGTTCTGCTGCTTGCAGCCGAATCGAAACGATTGAAAATAAAAATTTAGGAACAACATTTCTAGGTATGTACTCTTTCATATTAATTAGTTAAACTTAAATACTTTATTTCGATTTTGAATTATGTCACTGTCATTATATCAGAATCAACACCATGGGCGTAACAAGGGCGTAACGCGTAACAAATTCAAAATTCCATTTACATATTTTATTATTTTATTATATTGTTTGAATTGTTATTAGAAATGATTAATATTTAGCATGTTGACTAACCCAAACTAAAATGATTTGTGTTTCCCCATTCTTATTTATAATTCTTGTACCTACTCTAAGCTGGATTTATAGTTTCCGTAAAGTAAGAAGTAACGATAAGCAGTAAGAAAAATAAACAAATGGCGAGTAACGTTGACATTCACAGTTCATCAGTAAGCAGTAAGCAGTAAGAAGTAAGAAATGGTTCAATACCATTTCTTACGTCTTACGGCGATAGTGCACAGGCGTAATACGATATTTAACCTGAACGCATGCTCCTCGGCTGTCGGCATTTTTGATTTTTGTTTGTTTACATTTCATCTCTGTGTATTTTTTTACTGACGGAATACGAAGAAGACCATATTTTAATAGACATTATTCCGCATTATTCGTTATCTTAAAGGATTATTATATACCTACATAATAAAAGATGCAACGCTTGGGACTCTTGTGAGGCAATTGCTTCTGCAATGTGTTCCACTGGTATGTAGTATGTAGGTAGGTAGAATGTTAATAATTATTAAAGTTTTCTAAATTAATGGTATTTTATAATTGAAGAGATTCGAAAAAAAGTGGAGGACAAGATAGGGGACGGAGAACATAATATTTACCATAAACCTGAATTTGGCAAATGACAAAAATAGGAAAGAAGTTCTTACGGAAACTATTAATCAAGTGTTTGTTACTGCTTACGTTTTACTTCTTATCGATTATGGCTTACTGCTTACTTCTTAATTTACGGAAACTATAAATCCAGCTTCAATACATAAAAATCGTTTTATAACGTCCAAGCAATAATTATTGTTATTTTGATCTTTTAGGTCTCCCAAAGACGCAGAGCTTTCTGGATTAACTTCGTAAAAAAAAAACAGATAAATGACTTTCACGTATTAAGGAGGCATTGAAAACTTTAAAATTCTCATATCCGTCATATACCTAATTTAATTTCTATTTGGATAAAATGCAGAGTTAATAAATTAAATAAATTCTGTACATGAGGTATCTAATATTTTGTTAAAAAGTACATATTATACATTTTTCAATTCAAACGCAGAAGAATCCGTGTTTATAGCTCATACTGGCAATGTGATTTCTATAATATACCTACCTAAGTATTGGAATACCTAAAATGTTTGTTTTTCTTATTGTAATGTGTATGATAAACCTTAATGTCATTTTTAAGATTATTTAGTGATAACTAATTCAATCGTTCATTTCGAAAAAGAGCTAAGTCCATATTGAGATT
>JAEQML010073119.1:0-15124 GCA_016904865.1 Pissodes strobi
AGCTAAGATCTGTATCTGATTTTGGGACATATGACACCATGGTTGTATTGCAAAACCAGATAGCGAGGATTCGATAGGACGCTGTCGGTTTGGCAGAAACTGTCGTGGAATCTGCGATTTTGCCCCCGTGGGTTAGCGTATATTCCAGAAGCTTTTCCAATAACTCAAGGTAGGAACACTAACTGTCCGCAATAATATTACGATTCGTATTTTTGACATGATATGATCAAGCAAAGCACTACCTGCGATGGTTGAGGTATTTTCTTTTTATCTAGCTCAGATGTTTTCCAAATTGATTTTCTTTCTTGTGTGCACCTCCGCATTAATCATGTAGTGAATCAGCTAAAATCTGTATATACCTTTAATCCATATTTGGCAAGTTTGTTTGGGATATACATCTGAAAAGGGCACCGACCCCTCAATGGCATCAGCAATTGTGCAGTGTTGCTCTGGGCTGTAATTATTTTTTAGGTGCCCAACAAATTTTTTGAAGACATTTTCAAAAGCTGCAAGTTTGCTATTTTGAATCCAGTATTCTCTAATGGAGGCATCATCAAACCGCAAGCAAACCAGTAAGAAGGAAAAGAGGGAAGGAGATATTGTACATCTGAAAATATCTCTTTCAGTCCCATCCGTAGCTTATAATGATACAAGATCCTCGTGGTTGGATTTGAAATGTCCTGGAGATATAGAAGTCCCATAATGGCACGATTCTCATAAACATCTGTGTTCTTAATAAAAGTAGGTAGAAATATTTGTCGGCAATTTTACGAATTTTGCACTCCACAGAGTTTTCCACATACCCTTGAGCTACCAAGGACCAACGTCATCCAACATGCCTTTTGATGCCTAAAATATCTACTCCATGCCCGGTAAATGATGACGGATCTAGAAAATTTAGGCATTTTGCAATTTTACTGGGCCAACTGCCGAATTGTATTTTTGCCCACAACCTGGTTCGTGACTTTACCGTTGCGCATTTTCTGATCGTAGTTCTTGATACTTTTTATAATACTGTAAATACTGATCGACTCGTTTTCTTGACTTGTAACCGTAAATGTTCTTGATACACGGGTTTTCGTGTCGGGAATATTTATTTTAACAAATGGTCATGTCATGTATTTTCATATTTTACAATCCTTCCCTCCTACACGCTCCTGCTATCTCAAATATCATAGCTACTTTTATACTTAAATGAACTTCATCAGTAAATTCTTTTAAAAATGTTTGCATGCCATGCCTGTCAAAACCTTTTGATTTTTTCGCTTTGTGTCCGGTATTTTTTCTTTTTACGAAAGCAATTATTAAAGTCGAAAATTATTACAACAGTTGTCTTCAAAAATATTGTAGTTTTGAGCAATAAGTATTCAGCTCATAAAGGGCCAAGAGATTTTAGAGTCACATTTCTCTTCAAAAAATAGGCAAGCATCACCTTTTCAGTGATTTCTTCCACGCGCCTATCAGTATATTAACGCATAAGCATAAACTGCTGGAAGGTCTTATTTCCCTGGATTTATCGAGAATTAAGCATGCACGTCCTATCCTCCATGCATTTTTTAACTCAATATTATTAGATTCTTGCTCCATTTTCTCGAATTAAACTAAATTAAACTGGAAAACTTGGCATGTTTCAAATCAATGATAGCAATAACAAATTTTATATCATAGGAATTTTACTTTTACAATATTTTGTGTCCATTTTTTATTATTTTTATAAATTTACCCAGGAATTTATTCATTTTTCGAAGTATTTGAGGGCGGAAAAAATAGTATAAGAATCACAGTCAGTAAGTTCTTACTGCCTTCGGACGTTTTCGAGGTCTCGATCTCGATCTCGTCTCGACCTCCAAACACATCCTCAACCAGTAAGGCACACTTACTGAACTTAATACTTAACATACTATAAAGAGCGCAACCGACACCTTTCCAGGCTGAGAAAGATACGCTAAAGACCTTCTAGTATACCTTGACTGTTTACCGAAAATCAGCGAACTTTTTGATCCTCTGTAGAGGTTTTCTCACATAACTATAAGTGGGAAAATGGATAGGGAACGACTCTGGGCATTCTAGCGGAGAAACATCTTCAGACCGGCAATGATTTGCAAGATAGAAAATGATTGAATGATCTGGGAAAATGTCGGGCAAAACCTTGACTGCCGGGCTGATTGAAAGAAGAGTTCGTGGTCGATTAAGAGGCCTTTTTAGTATTCCGTCCATACGTGGGCCTTCTTCTTCTTCTTCTGGTGTGATGTGCTTGACAACGTGTATATATTCATTCATGCATACCTATATACTAATCAAGGATGATGCAAACAGTACCTACGTGCGGTATATCGCACCAGCTAATTTCGTATGTAATGGAGCCAGGTGTGTTGTTTTCATCCTGAACCTCTTCGTCCTTATATCTTATGAGACTGGTTTCAATAAGTTTTATTTCCAATGTCTAAACATGTGTTTTAGATAGAATCTCATTACGATGTTTTACAGTATCTTCAACTCTACTACTACTACTGCTGCTATTATTTTTAATGTAAATGTGTCGAACATCTGAAAGCCACTTAAACTTTCTGAAGTGACCAAGTCTCTTCACACCTACTGGCCTAAGCTTTAGTAGTCACTCTGTAAAAGAACCAACTAATATTTTGTAAAAACGACGATTTTAAGAAAAGTACTCGTACCTATATAAAATTCGTGACATTTTACGTAAAATCGCCCCACGTAAAACTCACTTAAATTTAAAGTGGAAACAAACATAAAAACGGGCACTGCACTCGGACGGCAGAAATTCAATTCATGGGGGTCGAATGAATAGAAAATATTTGCGGAGCTTTTCCATTAAAAAGTAAATTTTATTCCTGGGTTATCACATTCGGAATGCTTTTACGTCGCATTTTATACTTCTTTTGATGTTTTTTAAATGAACGCCGGGGGAGCTGGAATTCTGAATAAGGCCGTTTATGCCAGAAAATCGAATAACTTCTGGATATTTACTTTGCTTTTGGATAGACTGTGTGCTTTGGAAACGGCGACGTGCAAATATGAACGGACTGAGCTTTAAGTGCACATTCACCATTAACGTGAACGTACCTCAGGGCACAATACTTTCACCAACTCTGTTCCTCATCTATATTAATGACCTGCTGACCGAAACCAATAATCCTGTTTACAGTTTTGCAGATGACAGTACCCTTGTCTCCCAATTTAGATCGGAAAAACCTTTACCAGCGACTGAGACATATCACCGCAGACAGGAGCAGATTATAGCAATTAATCAAGATCTGGAGAGGGTTCGAACTTGGGGTGACAGAAATTTTGATCATTTCAATGCAGCAAAAACTCAAGCGGCCACGTTTACCAAGAAAGCCAATACCGTTGGCCCTGACATCATTATGGCAGGATCGACCATTCCTTCATCCTCGTCAATCGGACTACTGGGTATCTCGGTCAACAGCAATATGTCCTGGCAAAACCACGTTGCTAACATCACAAAATTACTCTTGCAGAATATCGCTTTACAAGGACTCCTTTGTGTGGGGCACTGCATCGCTGTGCAACTCACTCCCACATCTGTTTCCCCCAAATCACAACCTACAGCTATTCAAGAACAGTGTCAATCAACATCTTCGCACACTGCTCTTGGAGTGCCATAGGATCTCCCTTTAGTGCGTGTGTCATTGCCATAAAAAAAATTAAAGTTATCGACACAATTATTTAGAGATATGTGAATTAAGTGTTCCAGTGTGCCCTGTTTAAAGTCAGGCACTTTTAAAAAGCTTAGTTCAAATTTCGTGTCATGTTCATTTAGGTCAATGCAAATTTCCAGTTTTAATTCGGCAATAAAAAAACATTACAAAAAGAGAATTTGAACGAAATAGTCAGCGACCAGATCAGATTTAGAGATTTTGAGATGTAGCTGTCCTATCAAAAATTCATACGATCCGTATTGCTACAGTGACTTATTTGCTGTATAATTCAATATGAACATTTGCAAAATATTTTGAAAAATGGAAGATCCTATATTTTTAACCACGAATTGGTCCCCCCCTCCCGTATGTGATGTTCATTTAACTCTAAAATATTATTTTGGAAGTTTGCGACGTTGCCAAAGTATACATATGAAATACACTTACACTAGTTTTTTTTAATGCATAAACTACTAAATAAATATCACTCTGTCCTAAGTTTGAACTTGAACTTGCAAAATATTATGTAAACATTAAAGGCAAATTATAAACAACGCGAGCAGTCAACGGGAGTGATTATGAACCTTAAATGTGCAACGTTCAGCACATTTTATCATATAAAAACGCTTGCGAACCATCAGTTCGGCAGACTTTTCAGCCTCACCTAAAATCAGTTCCTGCTGTCCACATGGGCGCTTTAAGGTTATAATCTATCCTTTTCTCCTCACCCTAACCCGAGCTTGGCTTGATCAGATGGTCGCGAAGTCCGGGGGTTACCTATCCACAATAGTAAAAGTCGAATCTATGATAAATTTGTCAAAGTTCTGAGAATGATAATTTTCAAAGTAGAATCAGTAGATCAAGTGCAGTCAGTGTAAACTTTAAGTGAAGCTTACTATAAATGAAATGTAACATAAACTCTAAAGGCAAACTATGTTTATTAAACAGTGACCAAAGACCTATAAACAATTCAAAAATATACCTCAATCGAGCGAACATGCGCACCTTAGTAATCGGGTATAATATAATCTTATTAAGTTTCTGACCAATAGACATTGTTAATGTTTTCTCATTAAGTCTTTGACCAATAGATGTTTTTATTGTTTTTAACTAAAGTGCTTTCTTTATCATCTCTTCTCACCTGACGTAGATCGATCTCAAATCTGAGCTATATCCTGCACGCTGGGCAGGCGTGGCGTCACGGAAAAACTAAACGTGACAATATGTTTATACTCTTTGTGGTATTGCCAAAATCCGATTTTTTCCAAAAAATTCTATCCATTTTATTTTCACCAAAATTATCGAAATCAAAATTAGAATTAGTTATGATCTTGAAATAGATTTCAATATTCATCAACCAAGTGTCACTTTCGGACTCAACTAGGTGTAAATTAAATTAAAAAGATATGATTTTAAAATGATGCAAAATTTGGCAATGCCTCATAAGATTAAAACAATATTTTTGTCGCCAATTTACTCCGGATTATTTAGTTTTACAATAATAAAATACGTGTCCTGTGTCCTGACAAAAATAGAAATGGCAAAAAGTTTAAATAAGTACAACTAGCTCACTCTGTATAAAAGGCATAGTCATTTCTATAGTGTTTTTGTACATCAAGGAAACGATCTTTCTATAAAAAAATATATTTTTCGAAGAGAAGAATAAAATCCTTCAATTCTTTCACCTACAAATCGATGTTTTTACATTTTTCCTGAAAATTGATATTACATATTATATAAGACGTGATTTCATGTCATGATATTTCTGAAAATTCAAATTAACCTTTTTAATTACTGTCAAATGTTAGTGAAGAAAAGCTTTGCAAGTTGCACCAACCGACTATTTCCATAAGGGATCCCATTTTATACCTCAATGGTTCAAACCTTGTGGTTTTAGGGTGCGGATTTAAAATAACAATATATCTGGAGGCAACGGTTGATACAAAAATGAGTTTTTTTAAGGGTCCCGGATAAACAGGTTTACATTCGATTTATTCCATTTAAGAAAATACGGAGATAAAATACATACCTAACCGATTTTATTAACATTCGGGAAGGACCTTTTCTCTTATTTATTCCGAGATATTCTGATTTGATATTTAGACTTGACAAATTCAAAATATTTTGATAAGGAAACATCAATAATTTATTCGAGTGGTATTTAATTTTGGCTTATATTTAATCGATCAGCAAAATATTGAATATTTTCTTTGGGTGGCCAAAATAATCAAGCAGGAAATTAAATCAGCAAAATTAAAACAAACGGTAATTTTTTAATATGTTTATGGACATCTCTAAAAATAAGCAATACGAACTAACCCAAAACTTTTATATTTAACATGTTTTCCATCTTTAAAAATAAAAAAGTGTTGTCACTTTTATTTGGATATTCTTGTCAATCTCGAAAAATTACCACACTCGGCTAACGACTCGTGCTATAAAACCTCCTGGTTTGAAGACTTCAACACTGATAACCGAATAATTTAATCCACCGTTTATATTGAAACTCAGCTGCTATCTTATCTATTTTGCTGCTCGTTCAACCATTTTGCTTACAAAATTATTTTTATATCCATTCGATTAAACTGCTGACCAAATGATTTGATCTAATGATCTAACAATTTAATCCCTTTAATGTTTTGCAGTTTTTTTGGTTTAGATAATATTTAATGACTATAGGCATTAAAATACAATATTTAATATTTTAAAGGGGATGATGATTTTCAAGAGACAGGCATACCAAGCAAATTTATTAAAATAAGCGAAGAATGTCTATGAGATCAATAACAAAAAATTTTTTCAACTTTAAATTACCTCTAATAGAGAGATCTGAAATTCCTTATTTTAGCTTCTGGTTATGATTATCGTTATTCTGAGTTGCTCAAAACAAAAACAGAGATTGTTCACTTAATAACGACACGGATAGTGAACGTGTTTCGTTCTGGTTATGGTCATTTTGTTAGCGCCAACATGGTCAAAAAGTCCAGAAGTTACTAGATATTTTTAAAAATTAGTTTTGTTGTGAACTTTGCTTATTTGTAATATAAAAATAAAAACGGATCTATGACTGAAAAAAAAATACTGAAGATTTTTATGTTTGATAATGGAGCAATAGTTCACCTTTATACACTCATCGGCACGAGGAAAGAAAACTTGTTCTTACCTAATAATTCACAAAAAAAATAACTACATAGATCTTATCACTTAATAGTGCATAGTTCACCATGGGTCTCCTTTTGTTGTTTAAAATTGTATTGCGTATATTTAAGCTTAAAATTATGGCTGTTAATCCCAAAACAGATACTGCTATTGTTGTGTTGATTCAGGACGGAAGAAGATATGTCGCTCAACAATATTTTTTGGGAATCTGGAGCTTATAGCATAGGATCTGGAACTGCTTCCCAACGAAGAATTAACGATCATGATAATCTTGTAGCGTTGTAAAGTTGCAATATCCTGTAATGCGATTTCTTCTCTTTTACTGGTCGCTGTGTATAGCCAATACTCACGTTATCGTACTTCTGAATACAACCAATAACCCCTCTACAAAAGGACCAAGTGCTTACAAAATTGTAGCTCGTGAAGTATTGCATTTGGGCTATTGCTATTTGGAGCGAAGGTGTAAACGTGACGCTTTCGGGAGGAAGGGTAATCGCAATTCAGGCGAAAGTGTATGTAACGTTGCCGGACTACTACGATAGTAGCGAATATTAGGATGCCCGTATATAGAGAATGTATCTCTTACATTACAATTTCTCCAATATTGTAAAAAACATATTTCCATAAGGTGTTCTTTCCTCTTTCTATAATGTGGCATTTCGTAATTTATTTATTTAATTATCTAATACTACTACCCTGTTCGTGCACTTTCCTAAAATAATAGGAACAAGTGAATAAGTACCGACGTTTTCAATTTCTAATTATTACTAATTATCTCTCTAAATACATACATACGTACATATGTATTAGATATATTTTTCATATTATGTATCTATATCTATAAAATATACACAGACATCTTGCTTTTACATACCTACATATTTAAAATCATACGCGCCAATCTATCGAAACTTTACTGTAATTTCCTTATACAACCGGCAACAGCGCAGAAGCAAATGAGATTAGTTTGCAATTCTGCCGGTTGCAAATGTCTTCTTAAATCGATATTTATAGTTATCTTGTTGCTTTTTTGTAAATTCGGAAGTATTTTTGTGCTTTTGAGTGTGTGAAAGTTTACCTAATATCTCGTTGTATATTTAGGTATACAATTTATATTGCTAGGCGTATTTCTTAATATGTAAAACTATATATTTCGAAAACATCTGTTGCTTGGCGGCAACTTGACGTTGTGTGTTCTCTTTCATTGTGTAGTATGTCATATCTATAACTTTTTGTGTTTAATTGAATATTTTTTCTGGTTCTTTTGTGGTAACTTAATGTAAGTAATTGTGCCTCGGGAATGGTGCATACCTGGCTGCAATGGGGACTATAAAAATGGACCTAGAGTTCATGTTTTCGGTTTTCCAAAGGATGTAAGTTTACAACAAAAATGGCTAATATTGAAACTTTTTTGTATAGCGAGTCAGCTTGTATTTCAACATTCAGAAACTTGATGATAACAACATAGTACATGCTTTAGATTTTATTTGTGAACAATTAGCATTGCTTACAACTGCAGAGGAAAGATATATGTATTCAAGTAGTACAATAATTTTATATTCTATTCTATATACTATTAGTCCACATGCGTACAAATACTTAAGAGATTATGGGTGTCTTATTTTACCACATCCTCAAACAATAATGGGTATTTGTAATAAACCTATGACTGGTCCCCATATGGATGAAAAAAATAACTTTTTAAACTATGTTGAAAAATATCTTTTTAAACTATGTTGGGAATGTGTTAGTGTTCTATTCTATATACTATTAGTCCACATGCGTACAAATACACAGTTTGACGAATACTTGGATAAGCCAATCTGACCAGTCGTAGATCAGCAACAGGTCTAGAGCGTCTTAAACGTTATCCTATTGCTCGACTTGAGTGTGCTAGAAATCATGGGCACTGGGGACGCGTTTGATCTGCCCACGAGCCCAGGTTTAGCCTACAGTGTCAAGATGGCCGAGAGAAAGTATGGTGAAGAATGTACCTTCAGACTCAGACTAGGCTACAAAGGAGTTTTAATTATGATGTGAGTTGAAATTTTCCGGAGGCACAAACAGAATCTTACATCGTTCCAAGAAGTTCTTTAACTTACATTGATGAAATTCTTCAAGATGTTCCTTATGTTGATTTTATTGAAGATGACGTTCTTCTGCTGCATGATAATGTCAGATCTTGCACGCGGGAATCACTCAATAGTTCTTAAACGATGTAAGCATCACTGTTCTATAGTGGCCAGTGTTAAGTCCAGATATGAACTCAACTGAGCATACTTGTCGTGTTCTCGTTCCTTCAACCTTACATCAGTTGCAACAAACTTCATCAGAGGAATGGGATGTCGTTCCTCAAGAAGACATTCGCCATTTGATTTTAAACAAGCCAAGGAGAATGCATGCAATAGTTTGGGCACGTGAAGATAACACTCGTTATTAAAAACGCCCCTCTCGCTCGGTTTTGCTAGTAAGTCGATTCAGCTTTTACTAATTTAACATCATTTTGCCACAACACCAATTTGTGATTTTCCGTCTTCGTTTTTTAAACCTTTTTCTTCAAATGTTGTTAGAAATTGTTTATTATAATATTGAAACCTCACAAAGTATTTTGTGTATATAAAAATTGCAAGTGCTCCGTTTTAGCCGAGGCTAATTGCAGTCACAATGGAATACGTTGTTGTTGTATTTCCGTAGGCTTTATGAAATATCATTTACCTTGGCAGGTCCATTGTCATTATATTATCTTTATATAGATGGCGGGTCTTTTTAGAAGCCAAAGCTTTTTGGATATTCGCCGTAGCGTGTTGGATAAGCTTCATTTAGTAAATTGTAATCATTCATTAATATGCTTCATTTAGTAAATTGTAATCATTCATTAATATTTCACTTCCGACATGGTCTAGTATGGCATGGTCCTTCGCTCGCTGTGAAGGAAGAACCAATTGAAAACTAACCCAAGGCATACCCAAAATTAAGAAAAAAGAAACCTTCAAAATGATGTATCCCAAAACCTCACTTTCCATTTATATTTTAATCAAGATGACGCCCATCTGCCATTTTGAATTTGAGCATCACGAAACAAGCAAGAAATTGTATTTCTTGGATTCTTACTATAGGATACCAGGTTATATTTATTTTTCTAAGACAGTAAAAGGAATACAGGATAACAAAATTATAACTAAGCAGTTTTTAAATTGCCATAATTTTGTCTTGGATGCTAATAGGGTCGTAATAATCTGAGATCGTAAAGTACTCGATTATCATTATCAATCAGCCTTTTTCGGTGTCCACTGCTAGGCCCTTCTCAAAAAAGCCCATCGTCTTCAATCCTAAGCCATCTGCATCCAATCTGACGCAATCATCTTGACGTCATCTCACCACCTCGTAAGAGGTCTTCCTCTACTTCTGAAAGCACTTGATCTAGGGCGCCATTTGATAATGTGCTTTATGATGAATTGTTCTTTGGACAGCATCTACTACTTAAGTTGGTTTTCTAATATATTATCATCATCAATCAGCCTCTTCCCGTGTCCACTGCTCCTCAAAATAGCCCATCGTATTTAATCCTTAGCCATCTACATCCAATCTGACGCAATCCTCTTGACCTCATCTGACCACCTCGTAGGAGATCTTCCAATATTTCTGAAAGCACTTGATCTGGGGCGCCATTCTAAGATGCGCTTTATTCATCTATTATCCTGCATTCGAGCATGTGCCGCCCAATTCCACTTAATATGAGTTGTTCTTTGTATAGCATCTACTACTCAAGTTTATCTAATATTGCTATTAGGAATTTTATCTCTACGTAATATTCCCAGCATAGAGCCTTCCATTGACCCGATTGGCAACCTGTATTATGTGTGTTGTGTTTCTGGTAAGGGTCGAGGGTTCTGCTCCATATGTGAGGACTAGGAGAATACACTGGTTATATACCTTTCTCTTTAAGCATATGAGTGTTTTAGCGTTGAATATGTCTTTTCTCAACTTTCCGAATAAAGTCCAAGTCAGTCCAATCCATATTTTTAGTTAGTTTGGTTATCTCGACTTAGGTAGATTTCGTGTGCTAGATATTTATAGGCATATACTTGTTCGATGTATGTACTATCTATCTTCCTGAGAACTAAATTTTTGACAGATAACACTTAAACCCACCCGTTGTGACGCCATGTTCAGTGCCTTAAGCATTTCAGCTACATCATCAACCGATCCAGGATTATGATAAGGCTATCCACAAAGGATAAGTGGTTCAGTTTTTCGCCATCGATGTTAATTCTCTTGGTGTCCCGCTTGATGATTTTAAATATACATTCCATTCCATTCCCCTTGACGCACTCCTCGTTCTACTTTTAACTTTCCGCTTAAACACGACGCGACGTAGCATTTTTGTAGATATTTTTAATTAGTTCTGAGTATTTGTGATCTATACGTGCATCAGCGAAGGCAGCGAACAGTTTATTTTGGTTTATGGCGTTAAAAGCTCTTTCTTAATCTACAGATATTAATATAAGTGTTTTGTTACATTCGACACTTTGCTCTATTAAAACTTTTACAACCTGTAAATGATCGGTGGTACCATAACCAACTCTGAACCCTGCCTACTCTCTGGGCTGATAAAAGTCTTTTCGTGGTTACCTTCATGAATAATTAGTACTGTTAGTAGAGCTGCGAAAGCATTGGACCATCCGGTAGGAATCATTCTCTCCCTCAAGCACTTAATAAATAATATTTTAAGGCAAGCACAAGCTCTTCTGTAGCCATTTTAATAGTCTCTATCACGATATCGTTCATCCCTGGAGCTTTATTTTTCTTCATTTCTGTTAAAACGGATCTGATTTCATCTGAGGAAATTTCGGGAATGTCTTCAGATTCCACATTTAAAACTTTTTTTACGGTTACTATCTCGTCAAGGCCAGAACACTCTCTGCATAGGTTAGCATAGACGTCTTCAACTAATCGTAAGATTTGGTCATTATTTGATGCTATGTTACCATCTGGATCTTTTTCTAACCACCAATCCTGACCAGTACACAGTTACAGTTGGTCCGCCATTAGGTACTTCCAACCACAAACTTATTACAACGGTTTGTGAATTGCCACTCATACAGAAGGATTCACCAGTGCCTCGCAAAATCTGGCATTACAATTCTGCAAACTGGGACGATCTAAGGGAGTTCTACCTAGATTTTCCTTGGCTCGACGTCTGCTTTGGCGCTGACGACCCGTCAGTCTGCTGCGAAAAGATCACGCAAGTAATCTCCTCATGAATGGAAGCATACATCCCAAATTCCATCAAGTTAGCATCAAAAGGAAAGCCCTGGTTCGACAGAAGATGCGAAAGAGCTGTGGGTAGGAAACAGCAAGCCTACAAGTACTGGCAGCAAAATCAGACCGCTGAAAATCGCAATTATTTTGTCGAAGCGAGAAACGAATGCAAGCGTGTTATCGACGAAACTAAGGACAAACACAATCAAAGGATCAGGAATAAACTTTTGCAATGCCCCAGTGGCTCCAGGAATTTCTGGTCGGTAGCAAAGGCAGTAAGTAACAACTTTACAGAAACGTCTCTCCCACCTTTGACAGACGAACATGGCATCACGGCGACTACAGCCAAGGAAAAAGCAAACATGCTCGCCAAAATGTTTTCTTCGCACTCTACCTTAGACGTCCCCCAAGGCAAGACTCTCCCCACCATATCGAACATCAACACTACCATGGCAGAAGTCAAATTTCATCACCGTGATATTCCTAAAATCCTTAAAAATCTAGATACGCAAAAGGCATCAGGACCGGACGGAATACCTGCCATCGTGTTAAAGAACTGCGCCAACGAACTAACACCCGTTTTTTCCAGGCTTTTTTCTCTGTCTTACGGAAAAGGGATTTACCCATCTTCTTGGAAAGTCGCTCGAGTGCAACCTGTTCCAAAAAAAGGCAAGAAAACCACGCCCTCAAACTATCGTCCAATTGCCTTGCTTCCAATAATCTCCAAAGTCATGGAACGTGTAGTCAATCAGCAACTGCTCAAGAACCTCGAGAACAACAAAATAATCAGCGATAATCAATACGGCTTTCGCAAAGAGAGATCGACAGGAGATATATTGGCCTATGTCACTCATATATGGACTAGGGCAATTGAGAACTACGGAGAGTCTCGAGCGATTGCGTTGGATATTTCAAAGGCATTCGACAGAGTTTGGCATGACGGACTGCTCAACAAACTACCGTCCTTCGGACTGCCAGCCTCTCTCTGCAGCTGGCTTGCCAGTTTCCTTAAGTGCCGATCTTTGCACGTTGCAGTCGATGGACACATCTCGGACACATTCACCATCAACGCGGGCGTGCCTCAGGGCGCAATACTGTCACCAACTCTGTTCCTTATCTATATTAATGACCTGTTGACCGAAAGAAATAATCCTGTTTACAGTTTTGCAGATGACAGTACCCTTGTCTCCCACTTTAGATCAGAAAAACCCTTACCAGCGACTGAGACTCATCACCGCAGACAGGAGCAGATTACAGCAATTAATCAAGACCTGGAGAAAGTTCAAACCTGGAGCGACCGAAATTTAGTCCAGTTCAATGCAGCAAAGACCCAAGCAGCCACGTTTACCAAGAGAACCAATACAGCGGGCCCTGACATCATTATGGCAGGGTCGACCATTCCTTCGTCCTCGTCAATCGGACTGCTGGGTATCTCGGTCAACAGCAATTTGTCCTGGCATGACCACGTTGCTAACATCGCAAAATCAGCCTCCCAGAAGCTTGGTGCGCTATTTCGCAACAAAAAACTCTATACACCGCAGCAGTTGCTCTTGCTCTACAAAGCGCAAATAAGACCGTGCTTAGAATATTGCTCACATATCTGGGGTGCCGCACCAAATCACACCCTAAAGCTGCTGGATTCCATTCAGAAGAGAGCTGTGCGTCTCGTCGGCGACCCGGAGTTGACCCGGAATCTAGATAGTCTGGAACATCGCAGACATGTAGCCGAGATATCTCTGTTTTACAGATACTTTCACGGCAGATGTTCCCAGGATTTGGTCCGCCTCATCCCGCCCCTGGCAGCTCCTGTCAGACAGTCACGACAGACGGCAAGAGCGCACCAGTTCGTCGTACAACTGGAAACACCTAGAACATCGCTTTACAAGAACTCCTTTGTCTGGCGCACTGCATCACTGTGGAACTCACTCCCAGGACATCTGTTTCCCACTAATTACAACTTACAAATATTCAAGAGCCGAGTCAATCAACATCTTCGCACACACACCGCTCGTCGAGCGCCATAGGGTCTCCCTTAAGTGTGTATGCCACTGCCATAAAAAAAATATATATTGGATTTTGTATGTCACGTCTGCCCATATTAATTTTTGTGTTCATGATCGTTAAGCTCTTATATTCCTCAATTGTTTTTGTTATAATTTGAGTGTTAAATTCCGTTGATTTTTCCTAACTTTTCTCAATATTTCCTAATTTAGTTCGCTGCATTCCTGTGTATTCTTACTCTTTATTTGCCTCCTTTCATTCATTAGTTGCTTTATGTGTCGGCTCAGCTTATCAGTTTTTATATTGGTTTATCTCTTCTATATTCTTGTCCTCTGTGAGTCCAAGTGTTGCAACTTGGAAGTAAAGTACGTGCATACTCTTTCCGTTCTTTCGGCCCTAAATGAATCATCCCGTGCCCTGGTTACCATCTTTCGTCTTTCAGCTCCGATATTCAAGCCCAGTTTTACATGAACTAGCCTCGATAGGACCTTCAAAATGATGTATCGCAAGACCTCACTTTCCATTTATTTTTTTTTATCAAGATAAAAAATTAGCAAATAATTGTAGTTCTCTGATTCCCACTACACGATGACAATTCATATTTATTTTTCTAAGACGGTAAAAGAAATAAGGGTTAAAAATACACTACTCGATAAGATGATAACCCCCCTTTCCATTAATTTTTGTTAAGATAGCGCCCATCCTCCATTTTGAGGTTTTTGCGTCCAAAGGTAATTTACTTTCTCCTCTTGGCCACACCCAAATTTTTTAATTAAAAAATTAGTAAGTGAAGGGGGGCATGTATATAAGACGTGATCACCAAAGTTCTTCTTCAGGCGGGCACAATCGTTCACCGCCTTCCCATGCAAATAATAACAATCATAGAATGCATAAATCATTATTAACATTAACTAATTGAAATATATTTTACTATGCAACATTTTTCCGAGCCAAAAATAATCGTATCCCATCACTATCCCGCCTAAGCCTCCCCCAAACTAGCGGAAAATTGAATCCTC
>MU195624.1:1199-15124 GCA_016904865.1 Pissodes strobi
TACAGCAGCCGATGTCGCCAAATTTACTAACATCTACAATATGCAATAAAACGTATCTAAGGCTGTATGATATTATACATTACTGTCAGAACAAAGAAATCCAACGATGAATCCATCATAAACACTGACCAGACAACAGAAACCAATTCATTCCGAACGGCGGCCATTTCAAACTCTAACACCAAATCTGTTCGACGCATTCAATTGAATCGACTTTAAACGTACCTTAAGCTAGACCCGTTTTTACCTTACTAAAACCATATATTTAATACTGCAAACCAGTTCGAACGACGTTGCCGAGTTAGGGAATATACGCATTTAATAACATATCCTGACTGCGTATTTTCAACGCGAAAGCGAAAAACAGTCGTTTAAACAAAACTGACGATAGCACATCAATTAATTATGCATTCTCCTGTGGGCCTAAATCGCAACCATGCACGTAAAAATTACAGGGCGACCACTTTGCCAATTAAACATCTGGCAACGTTCCAAGAATAACCTTTTCATTAAACATTTCGATATTACACTCGTCCGTAGGCAGCCAACAATACTTTTAAGGTATATTTACGCCGAAATAGGAAATTAGTCGCATGGTATTAAGGGTGGAATCATTGACTTTATTTGACTCCACATTCGTGCTAAATTGTTAGGTAACAGTAGAGCACAGGTATTCGTTAAATATGTTAATACACTACTTTAAGAAATGATTCATTAATTGACTTGAAATGGGTCTACAATAGCTCAATATACTCACTACAGGGTGTTAAACATGTATATTGAAAGGATAAAATAGGTATAGTATAGTATTAAATGTTTTAAAGCTTTATCATGGGCGTAGATATGAATTACCAAAGAAAAAGCTTTGTCTCTGGAATTACTGTCTCAAGCATTCGGCTCAAGTTTCTTTTAGCGGAGGCCAGTTACAAAAAATATCGTTGTATATGACGATTCTACACAAGAATACTATTACTAGTAGTCTCCCTATAGTGCTTGAATTACTACCGGAAATATTTCCGAGAGCATGATTTTTTTTAATTTATGCTCGAGGAGATATTTTCGGCAATTAATTCAAGAACATAGGAGAAGATAATTTCATACCAAAATAATATAAAAAGTTATAGCATTTCCTTTACAAAATTCAGTAGGAAAAAAACAGCAAGCCTGAGGCCTGTCAACAGGTAAATTATGTGTCCTTGATTCAGTGTAATTTCATATTTTTTCCTTTAGTTTTGTGGCATTTTTGTAGAATATCTCATTTGGGGACAAAAGTGTGGAAATTATAAGGCAAGAAGTTCAGAATTTAACACTATATAATACTAAAAGGAATAAGGCAAGTGCATGAAACAGTGAAAATTCGTCTACTGAACAGTTGGCTCATATACTGCAAGACTATGCATTTAATATGAAAAGAAGAAATGGAGCAAATTATAAGGATATACATTGATGTGGAATATTGCCGCCAAACAATCGCAAGAAATGGTGTTCACCAAATTACAGATTAAATTTGATCCATTTTCCCATATAAAATTTGTAGAAGCTAGATCTGCATGTGATGCTAAGCGTCGACAATTACAAACGGATCCGTCTAAGAGAAAATCAAGTTCTGGAGCATTATCCAATGAAGATTATAACATAATTCTTGACATGTGGGACGAGGACATGGTAAAGGGTCTTCAACGCAAGTTTTTCCACGTTTCTTCCCGAGAACCGGCGCACAGTGGATCGAAGTATAGGGAAAATCGGGACATTGGTCATAACTTTTTGAATATTCGGACGACTCTGATGATTTTGGACTTTCTGGAAAGCTGAGGCATTACCTTTTTAAAGGTAGTCATTAAATTTGAGATTCTTCTAATATTCAAGATGGAGGACATCATAAGTTGATTTCATGTATACCTATTTTAATTACATACTTATAAATATTTTACAAATGCTCAGGAAAAAGCTTCATAAGTATGATATATTTTTATTTGATGCGAAAAGAGTTAAATATTGATGGAATTGTGGCTATCCTGAGTTGACGGAAAATTTTTATAAAATTGATAGGTAAGTATTCATGTGGCTCATGAATGTGGTTACTTCAAAGAATTGAAATGGTAATACTAATTTAAAAGGGAATAATATTTGCTGTATCAATTCAAGAAATGATAATAAAATACTTGTTTACCAATACCTATAAACGTATGCTTATTCAGAACACATAAAATTCGACAAAGGCGAATAACTATAAGGTATTTACAACAACAATGATATTTTCTTTTTCGGTCAACTCAGAAGCCTTCCTTGTGTTAAAATTTGCAGATATTCTCAGATTGGATATATATGGATCAGAGGTTCGAAGAAGGTTGTATAGAATATCCTGGTTTGTGTACAACCGGCTACTTTTTTTGGATTTTGTTTCTCTATAATTACGGAAATGTTTATTTCGTGCCTCTGCAGCTTCTTCTGAGAGGTAGCCGATCTCCGTAAGCCTACCGCGATTACTGAGCCAACGTAAATAAGATCATCAAAATGAGGCCATGAAAATGTGACGTTTTGTTTGTAATTTAATGCCGACATGAACTTCAATTTTGATAATGTGGATGTGGGTTAGTAGCTTTTGCGCTGACAACCTCAATTTATTCGAGACAAGATAAAAGCCGAATAAATCTTAAAATTGCAGATTTTGGCAGCCAATCCTGATAGGTTTATTTACAGCAAGGAATAGTCTATGTCTTAGAAGTAAAACTTGCTTGGATACCTTTGGCCATTTTTTTAAAACTCAAAAAATATTTATCTTTTATTGGATTTTTAAGGGCAAAATTTTGTATGGTACCCTACAGTTAAGATATATATTTCAAATATACTGTTAATGTTAATTTGTTCTGTAATGATTTCTACTGCTAAATACTGTACACGAAAGTTGATAAAATACAAGTAGGTTTAGATTTTCAAATTTCAGTTGAACCCGTTTTTTCATAAATTTTTGCTATACAAAAGTTGTACCAAAATAATCAAGTCTCCCTCATAAGAGTGTACTACGAACGCCTTCCTCTGTTGTTTTTCTATAACGCCAATATGTTTATAAAAAAAATATGTTACAATAAATTCCAAATTTGCATTTTAAGAAAATGCCCAATGTCCCAATCTTAACACGGTGTCGATCCACTGTGCGGCGTGGCGAGTTGCAGGGGTGTAACCATAATAGAGCAAATCGAGCCGGAGCCTGGGGGTACCGCGATGTTGGAGGCCCAATCAGTCATCCCAGAAATTAAGAAAAAAACATATTACTACAAAATATTTGTGATTTTTTTTTATTTTATTGAATCATACAATAATAGTACCTTCTGTACTGTAATAGCTGAATATCAAAATTTTTTAAGTCTCGTAATGAACAGTTTAAATAATAATATGTCGGCTAGGGAATTTTTGAGCCAATTATTAAACAATATAGAATACATTACACAATTACCTGCAAGGGGGGGGGGGGGAGACCATTTAGTAAATTAAAATTAATTAAATACTACTTGAGATCTCAAATGAGTCATAGTAGATTAAAGAGCTTAGCTTTACTTCCAATTCGATCAAAAGTTGCTTATGAAACGGATTTAACCACTATGATCAACGAATTTGCCAAGAAAAAGGAACTACTAAATTATAAAAAAATATATTATCATCACCAAACTTTTTTAAACGTTTGTTATTTAAATAATAGTATTTGTTATTTAATTTCTTTCCAGGCATTGGATATTTCTAGTTGCTTGGAAAAAATATATATTTTGTGTATTACTTATGAATATTTTATATACAAAATATCAGCTACAGTCAAAATCAAATCATCACCTACCTTAATATTGAATAGGTCAATCCGTCTGTTGCTCAGTAAGGCTCAGTGATCTACTACTTAGAGTCGATTACTCACTATTTCGGCCCGTAATTACTATATTAATAATAATAATTATAATAATAATAGTCCCTAGAATTCCCCCTCCTCGCACCGAGATATCGCAGAAGGGAAATGGTGTAGGCGGTTATCTCACCCCTAATCAAAAGAGAACACTCATGAGAATGAAGCCACATCGAAGCTCGGAAAAAAGTCGCTGCCTTTGGATCGCCAGGGCATATCTGGAGCCGGCGCTGGACATGACAGCAGCGCTGGTGTCGGGGTGTTGAGGCAGCGGGCCCCTGTGGTACAAAAAGCAACAGCCCAACAACTCCAATGAGAAGTGAAATCAGACCAGTCGGCAGAAGAAGAAGAGCCCACCCTACCTGCTGGCTCGCCACCCCTAGGAGATGCGAGCCTTTTATTATGTCAACCAGTGCGACGAAAATCCACTCCCAGGATGGAGACTTTCCCTTCACGCCGAATTCTCCCGTAGACACCCAGAACTGCAAGTGATAGAACAGAATATCGCTGACCGAAAAAGCATCATAATTAATAGAGGATACAACGAGCTTTCCAAGAGAAAACAACAAAATGCAGACATCACAGCGGACAGAAAGAAATTTTTCAGAAGTTTGGAAACACGCCTAGAAACCCCTTGCAATGCACAATCGTCAGCCAACACAGATAAATTCCACAACTATTGGTGCTCCATCGGGTCAGAAGCAGTACGCCAGAGCAGAGAGTCCGATTGCATAGCAGATGTTGAGCAAAGTGCATCGTAACTTGAGGAAATGTCTGTGGATCATTTAACAGCAGATTATATTTCCCAGACTATCAGGAAAACCAGCAATTGGAAAGCGCCGTGACCAGATGGACTGTACAACTTTTGGATCAAAAATCTCCCGGCATGTGTTTTCCAAACCTTGCTCGATATTTTATGGAAGCATTGGACGATTTCTAAAAATTCTCCAAGTTTCTTACAGAGAGAAACACTTACATGGTGTTTAAGAAGGGCTACCCAGCTATACCGAGCAACCATAGACCAATAACGTGCCTCGGTAGTATATAAACTCTTCACTTCTCAACAACCGAATATACGAACACTGCGCTACAAACGACATACTGGAGAAAGAGCAAAAGGGTTGTATACAAGGATCACCCGGGTGCAAACATCAACTTGCCGTAGATGTAGTGGTTATAAAACAGGTTCAGACTAGGAAGAGAAATCTCAATGTGTGCTATATTGACTACCGCAAGGTCTTCGGTTCGGTCCCTCATGATTGGCTGATGAAGGTACTGGAGATTTACAAGATTTGCACGAAAGTAAGAGCGATGCTCCAACATCTCATGAGCACCTGGCGGACCAACATCCTTGTCAACAACAACAACGCTGGTAAAGTCAAGATATCTAAAGGTATTTTTCAAGGAGACTCTTTATCACCTGTGTGGTTCTGCCTGGCTCTGAACCCTCTTTCTACGCTACTGAACAACACGAATATTGGGTGCAAACTTAACATCAGGAACGGGCGGAGGTTATCCCATCTATTGTACATGGATGACCTAAAACTTTTTGCAGAGAACCAGCCTGGATTGCACTCTCTAATTAACACCGTCAAGACCTTCAGCGGGGACATAAACATGTCATTTGGACTTGACAAATGCGCCATCATCAACATCAAAAGGGGCGCCGTGGAAATCCAAGAAGATCAATACCAGGATATCGAGAGCATACATCCCGAAGACATATACGAGTTTTTAGGAATGCCTCAGAACCAACATATCGACCACACGCACTTGAAGAATATGTTCTCCGAGATGTGCAACAAGAGAGTACTCAAGGTTCTGAACACCAAACTTTCATCCAAGAACCAGATCATCGCTCTGAACACCTGGGTAGTGCCTGTCTTAACCTAAACCTTTGATATCCGTGTAAAGACTAAACCAGGAGGTGTTATATTACGTTCCCTTAAGTTAATAGTTGAGTAAGGTTCGTTCATCCGAGGCCCAAATAATAGTGGTGGATATGTGTTGATGCTATAGTAGTTATTACAATAATGATCTACAGTCATGTTACATTACAAGTATCTAGTATAATCAGGTTGGAATGTTCTGCTGTCGTATGCAATCGTATGCAGTTTATAGAATATGTTATTATGATATTTAGCAATTACAATATCCTGTCGATTATACCGTTACATCCTTAAATGGTGATGATGACTCGACAGGCTATACCGGTGACTGATGACCAAATTCCGATGTCTGCACACCAATGCATCGGTTAAGAGGCTATACCTTTCCCGAGCAAGCGGTGATCAAAGTATGATGAACATCTGCAAGTTGTGCAGAACCCAGGAGAAGAATATACGACAACAATTGCTAAGATCAGAAGATGGTCTGATGAGAATAGCAGCCCAGGAGGATTGAGGACATTGAATCTACAACATCGGAATCTCGAGTTCGACATAAGCTCAAGGCAGGAAGATCAAGTCATGGTAAGTTTCCAAGAAGTCTAGAAGCGGACAACGTCGATACGCCGATCTCACTAGCATGGCTCGACGCCGATTACCTCTACCCAGAAACCGACGGATTCTTCATGGCCATCCAGGACAGAACTATCAGGACTCGCAACTAAGAAAAACATTGTCTAACACTTGACGTAGAGGACAAGTGTAGAAAGTGTGGGACGGTAGGTGAATCTATAGAGCATATCATCGCAGGCTGTAGATCACTCGCAGATAGCGCATACCTAGGACGTCAAAATCAAGTGGCCAAAATCATCCACCAACAGCTGGCTCTCAAGAACGAACTCCTTCACATATGCCCACCTAATTACAAAAACCAGCTCCAAGCAGTGTTGGAAACAGATAAAGCGGTACTGTATTGGGACAGACCTATAATAACGCATAGATCGGTGGACTACAACAGACCGGACATCGTTACCATATATAAGGAGAAAAAGACTGGAACCATCACTGACATAGCTGTGCTGCTATCTCATAACGTCAGAAGAACTGAGACAGAAAAAGTCACAAAATACGAAAACCTTGCAGTAGATCTGAAGAACGTCTGGCAGCTGACTAAAGTCTTCACAATCCCACTGATAATTTCGGCTGAAGGGATCACTTCGAAGAATCTCCCTAAAAATCCCAGAACATCATGGGTTACGCGCGGAATGCAGTTATATTTCAGACATGCCATATAACCTCCAAATTCCTGAACGGAGCCTGAGTGTGAGGAACTGAATTGTTTTTCCACCAGGTTACTCAAGCCTAGTAATCAGGCTAAATCGTTACCAGCGAAAGCTGAATTAGCGTGGATAATAATAATAATAATACTAATAATAATCCTTATTGCCTAACAGATTAACATCCATTTAGAAGAAAATTTTTACTTACAAGTAAGTTTAAAAACTAATTACATGTGATGCAACAAATTCAATATAAAAATTAAAAAAAATAAATAAAAAATTCAACTGTGTGTATGCAGAAGCTTACTCCATACTTCACTTTTAAACTGATGCAGAGAAAATGGTTAATGTCAATATCCTTACCAGACTTGTTATCAACACTCATGGCCAAATATAGAGGTGTTGATTAAGAAATTAGTTGATGGTGTCGGTAATTGAAATATTGCTGATAATCTGATAAATCGTGCAGGAACATGAAAATTGACTTGAATGAACTCCGGACTGTGAATGAGAGAATGGCATAATTTAAAGAAAAATTGTGTAGCTAGATAATTTATTCGATGAATCAGAGAAGGTATTTGATTTATCATACAAATTTTTGCCTTTTTCTTCCCTTCAATGTACGATTTTTTTGGAAAATAGAGCCACTTCGGCTCTAGCTTCAGGGTGTAAACAGCTCAAGTGCTAGTTTAGTGGCCCCAGCGAAGTTGAAAAACCTAAAAGTTACTGGAAACGTCTGCCGCCGTTGTCACGAACGAACAAATCTTAAAATGAAAATGGTTACTAAATGCTAATGACCGAAAAGGCTCGTACAATTTCTCAAGCTTTGAATTGACTTTGACAAGATGACAATAATAATAAATAATAATTTTTATTGCTGGACGAAAACACCATCAGCGTTTGCTAAGGGTACATTATCCATAAAGTTTTCAATTTCATTCGTAAGAAGTTTAAGTACCTTTCACCAATTAGATGCCCATCAAGAATATTGGGTCCAAAACTTCTTATCTCCTTTGAGGATTGCCTACTGTCATTAGATATCTGTTTTTTAAATCCAGTATATTTTATTGTTTCTGTAAAACATGTTCACATTTGTAAGTCGGCTTTCCCCTGAATAAAGAATTTTAAAAAGAAATCTAGGATCGTTTTCGTACGGTTCTAAAAACCAATTGCAATATTCCAATCTCGAATCTTGTTCATTTGGTGTTGGCGTAATTGATATTTAAATGAACGGTAATTATATTTTTTTAGGATTCTCCATACGGATGAAACACTGATTTCACATTAGTGCAATTTCTCCCACGCGGATGTCGTGTTCCCTACTTGAGATAATGCCAGTATCTCAATTTATTTATCCTCAGTTAAAATGAATTGGTTTCGGCCTCATTTCGAAGTTTCTGTTTCATTTTTCTAAATTAATGACCAATGAGTTGTCATCTGTTGGGATGTCATTCCGCATAAAGCAGCACTGCAACAACGGCATTTACTCTTTCATCACCAGCTTATCACTTTTGAAATTTTCTATTTGTCAATTTGTAATAATAAAATGATTATAAAAAATATTGTTTCTTAAGAATTATGCCAAAACTGACAAATTTAATATAACTGCACAAAAATGTATGTATGTATGTAACAATTTTCTTTTGATACTTTTCGATGCCTGCTTTTATTCTCAGCGATACCGGTTAATGGCCGTGACAATCACAGCTTTATAAGCTGTGGTCATAATAAATTATTATTATAAAATTATTGCCTTCGCGTCTTAAGTCGACGCTCAGGCAATAATATCGTCTGTCTATACTTACTATCTTTGCGAAAACAGCAGTCACATATAGCGCTCAAAGTGCAAATCCATACTAACGATATACTCGGTATATAAAGGTACAGTAAAATGAACAATTCCGTCAGTAATAGAGCAGTTGTAGCTATTTATATTTGTCTAGAACACTTGTCCACCGCAGGCCCCTCACTCTAGCTAGAGCCTTAGAGTGCGGAAAATATTGTCGTTCGACCCCCGCGAGCAGGTTAAATGTCGGCGGCAAATTCAATTTGAGGCTCATTTGAGGCACGTAAAGGGAAACGCAAACATTGGCGCACTCAAATTGATCAAATTAGGATGAGCATGTGGTGTTGGGTGATGGAACAACACGCGTTTATTTGATTTCGGATAAACCACGCAAATTTGTTACGATATAACAGGAATAGCCATATATAGGTTTAGTTTAAATATAATTAAATTTTCCGTCTACAATATATTTATTTATTTCAACGGACAGGTCAATTTATAAACCAAAACATTATTTTGTTAATCTAACATTCCGTCCCGTGCATATTAAACATGTTCCACATTTGGCCAAACTAGTGCAGATAACTCAGTAGCTAGTGTAACGCTCAGTTCCCAAACAAATACAAACCTAATTTACATAAATATACAAGTTTACAAAAATCTCCAACTTCACAATAATCTCCAAGTTCACAATCGGTGGTACAGCCTTTAGTGCAGGAACAATGGCGGCCCCCAGCTTTTAGACAGTGGAGAAGGGTCGTGGTGAGTTATAATGCCTGAGCGCCACGCGGTTAACTTATCGCCATGCCCTGATGCTGGATCTTCAGTGAGATTCGACCAATAACCACGAATTGCTCTCCTCCCCGCTGTAACCTATTGAAAAACTTGGAAGGGGAAACAAAAAGAAATATCACCCCAATTAAACAAAAATAACAAGTGTATATTCCGTATTGGTGACTATACTTTTGAATTAAATAAGAAAAATAATTGCTACAAGAATTTCTTGTATATGTAGCTATGACAATTAATATATAAATGTTTGCTAAAGATGGAATATTAAAAGTAACGGTATAATGTTAAATAGTACTTTATGTTATAACTACGGCGCCCTATAAATACGAATACGTGATCACGTGTCGTTTACATGCCCTTGATTGGTGTTTTCAACCTATGCGGTACAAAAATATGATAACTTCTTCTACTTCTACACTCTAAATAACTCTAATCAATAAGCGAGAAGTTATCGTGCTAGTTTCAAAAATATATATATTATACGACGCTGAAAAAAATAAAACACGCGATCAAGACTACGCTGAAATGAATTAATAACACGCCAAAACTATCCGGATTAGCTGGATAATCCAGTATACATATGCTAACTATTGAGAATAATTCGTTACTCCCAAATAAATTGAAGGTAGCTATCTTTTAAATCAAGTCAAACCATTAATACTTTCATTAAGCAAACTCATCCGAAACATTAATTTAAGTCGCCCTAAATCACCAATCAAATAAAACACAATAATAAAATGAAATAAAATAAAAGTCCCAAAATACACTATATAAAATCCTAAATTAAGACTTATCTGATACTTTATCAAGCCAACAGTGAGTTCATCCAGGATCCAGGTGTTCGTCGAATCACTGGAGCGTCAAGGTCGAGGAGACACACTCCGTATGCGTAAAGGCTTGGATCAGACAGCGAGACATGCAGTCAATTGACGGTTACTCCGGAACCACGTGTTGTCAGAGGAGTCTCAGTATGCAGTCTTGAAACCCAGGTAGGAAACCGGATCGTAAGAGGACAATGGAACCAATAATCCAAAAGTAAAATTCCAAAAAGCCGGAAAACCAGAAACAGAAAACAGGAACAGGAAAATCCAAGAATTGAAAATCCAAGAATTGAAAATCCAAGAATTGAAACCCCTTTAGATGTTAAACAGGGTTCAAGTGTGTGGCAGCTCTCGAAAATCAAATCCCCAAACGTGGGTGCAGGTGGTCGAATCTACAAATCTTCCTTCATCTACAATCATCCATCAGACGAGAAACCATCGACGACCACAATCCTGCTCAAGGGCTTCGTTGAATAATCCCCTAACTAGGGCACTGTATATTTCACACTAAATATCAGTATCTCAACGAAAATTCCCAATTTCGAGAGCTCGGCACTGAAACCTACTGGTTCCTTCAAGATCACATAAAGACTAAATTGGCTTGCTCCGAAAATGACGAGGCTAGCAGAATTAACATCGCGCCGGCCCAACATACTATGTTGCCAGAAGCGTCCCTATTTGTGACAAAGTACTAGAAAGTTATGATGTCATACTACCGGATTCGCCAAAACAAGCGCTAAAGCGACTCATTATCGAAATGATTTAAATCAATTAGAATCTTTTATATGCTTGGTGGGAATATATAACACACGCGTTATGCGGCAGTCTAAAATTACAATCAACACGCGCCACTAATAGCATTATGCCAAATAAGGCATTAACTTGGCAACCGTGTCGACCGTGAAGGCCACGCGCTTGTCCAGAAAGCTGTCACTTATACCGCCAAAATTATCCCCCACAGATTATGTGAAACGTAGACCAATTTCCTTCGCGTCGCTAGAATCTACTCCGAGCTGAAATATTATCGAACTTTAATAATGGAGAGTTCGTGTAATACTGCGTCAATATGCAAGCGTAGAGGGCTAAATATTGATATAATCAGCAAATTCAAGCGCATGATAGCTAAATCCTACAATAAATGCAACGCGAATTAGAGTGGTTCTCGAGTCGATATCGACGGAGGGATCCGATGCGCTTTCCACCGGTCGTGTAGTCTATGGTTTAAAATCGGAGTGACATGACATACTTCTAACAAACGTCAATGTTTCATTCCTAAAATGAAAATATTCCGCAATCACCTAAGCAAAACAATACATTATCAAGTATAAATCAACGAGAAAATTACCACAGAATGACCATCAAGTATACAAAAAGTAAGTTATAATTACAGTGTTAGATATCCCTAAATAACCTTAAAATATAACTCGGCATGTCCAAACTCCAATTACTCGGCTAATCTGTAAACAATCTATCACTGTTGTTTTATTTTAGACACAACCCTCCAAGAAAGGCGAAAATATATTCTTGATTCCAAAATACTTCGAATCAGCAATTAAAAACCATAATTAACAAGGCCGAATACAGTGGATGGCCATCAAGGTGTATTATCGAACTGAAATAATGAAAACAAGCCAACTGATTAGAAGAAGGGTTTCTTTCTCCATTTAGAAAGACAGCATAATAGGACAAAACCAAGAGGAAAATACCAATATACAACGAAGCTTTGTGGTTCCAGCTGCAACAATATATCGTGTGTGTAAAGTTAATTCGTTCAAAAGAAAGCATGTGCATTTGATATATTATAAAGACATAAATATGAAATATTTGCTTTAGAATACCTAGTTTAATGTTGGGTTCCATGCTTTTCCAATACTAGCCCTATTGTGGTTATTATCTAATTTTTGTAGTGTATTTTAATAAAGAATATGATGTTTGATTATTTTCCCTCCAGAAATAGATCAATTTTAGTCGACTATGGTACCACATACGTAAATTTTTATTTTGGTCCTTCGCCATTTCGTCCAGAAAAAAAAATAAATGCGTATAGTTAATCGGAGCCCGTTACACTAGTAGAGATACAAGGGCAGTAAAATAAGTAAAGCCTAAATCAACTAAGACGAGTCCATGAGCATCATACCGAACAAGGGCCCCAATTATTGGACAGGAATATTATAAAGTGAGACATAGCATCACTGATTCCGTACAACAACACCTTCACAAAAGGACTAAGGGCTCACAAAATTTTAGCTCGTGACGTGCATACAAACCTTTGCTATTTGGAGCGAATATGTAGGAGGAGGTCTTGTGGGTGGAGGAGTAATCGCGCAATTAATTGTAATGTTGCCAGACTACTACGATAGTAGCGAATATCATGTAGTATGCCCGTATAAAAAGAATGTATGTATCTCTTATATTACAATTTCTCCAATATTGTTTAAAACATATTTCCATAAGATGTTCTTTTCTCTTTTTATAATGTGGTATTTTGTAATTTATTTATTTAATTATCTAATACTATTACCTCGCTCGTGCACTTTCTTGAAATAATACAGTGGACTCTCGATAATCTGCCCCTCCATGATCGGTAATGCCGGATAATTGATGGGCGCCGAAGCAGATGATCGCCGCGCGCCGTATAGACATTTTCGAAATGGGAACCAGTAAATAAGCTCGTTTTAAATTTCGTGCATTATTACTAACCATCTCTCTAAATACATACATACGTATGTATTAGATACATTATTCATATTATGTATCTATACCTATAAAATATAGATATACACCTTGCTTTTGCACTCATAAGTTTTTAAAATCATACTCGCCGGAAAATTGGCCGATCTCAATAATTGGCAGTACCGCTGGTCCCAACACCCCGAGATAAGTTTGAGCCGACAAAAAACACGAAAGTATGTGAAGCTCATTTTCCTGAAGGTAGTACATATACTAAAAAGGACAACAATTACTCAAGACTCAAAGACTGGTAAGCTTTTTACAATAGACTAAAACCCCGGCTAAAAGAAGACGGAATATCATCTTTCTTTTTTTAAATTGCCCTAGTTATTTATCAAAAAATGTCAAAGTGAAGATGAAAAGTTCAAAAATAGTGATGAGTTAAATTTGTCCAAAGCCCTTCAAATAAGAAGAATTGTGTTTGAGGGGCACGAAAAAAATATACATTTTGATAATTTTGGGGAGTTTATTGTCAAATTTTCTACATTTAAACTACGGAAAGATTGGTTTTCTGCCCAAAGTTTGTCTCAAGAAGGTGAAAGATTAACTATTTTTTTGGCACACGCATTAGTTGGGCGATTGTTATTAATTATAACCTGAATATTGACACTTTTTTTGTATAGCGAGTTAGTTTGTATTTCAACATTAAAATGCTGTTTATTTCACATAGTTTGGACTATATACAGTCAATATTTGAAGCCATAGATCAGACTGTTATTACCCTTCCTTCAAAGGACATAA